>JBBPTY010000332.1:0-20394 GCA_038094335.1 Tylopilus aff. striatulus | reverse complement strand
TGCCTATTGCTGTCGAGCTTGATCGCCTTTCTTCGGCTTCGAGAGAGGAACGGGTATCGTTCGGCCGGCCCAAACATGCCAAGACTACTGAAGAACCATGGTTTGATACGGTCGTGAAGGGTATGGGATGGTGGAGAGTGTTGTATGGGGATCTTCGGTATGCTTGTAATCTCTCTTCCTTAATTACTCACGACATGTGTATGTGCTTTTTTGCAGACACGCCCTCGACTTGAGATTAATGACTAACAAGCGTATTGCCATTCTGGACGCCTCGTATTCGCTATTTCAGGGTAACCTCAAGTCGTCATCACAGCCGGATTTGGGCTCTGGGTCTTCCGACCCTGCCATGCATGTAGACGCGAATGCAGACTCAGACAGGATTGGGCTGGAGGCTATCCCAGATTTCCATACGCTCGTACTTGACGTCGTTCGTGCGACACGGCCTCGAATATCTGAGAGTGGTGCTGGCGCGCGACGTATCGCCCCGATTGGTGCGGGCGTCGTGTGTGAGAGCGATGCGATTGGACCTGTTATTCGCGCGTTGCACGAGCGCGTGTTGAAGAAACTCAGAGGGGCTAGTAGCTGAGGAGGGTTTCCCTATTGTTTTTACTGCGTGATCTTCGTCTTTACCTTCTGATCTTTTCTTCTCTTGTCGTAGTTCATTTGTCCATCCGAAAGGGAATAACCACCATTTTCAGAATGACACTGTTCTGAGGTTCGACTCGCGCATCCCGCATAAGTATCCTCCCATCCTTGTCCAGAGAGGAGAGTCCAATCTTCCCAGTAAGGAGATATTCACTCGTGTACTTCGCAAAACTTTCGTAGACTCAAACATGCACGCTTCTATAGCCATGTAGACCAACGACCGACCGACTAAGTTCCCTAATAAAAATTCCTGGCTCCCTCGTGCATTCATTCTCTTCAGCCAGTGGCGCTGAGGGTGATCTTGGTGCTTTCAATGTCCACCGTCGCAACGTTGCGAATCTTCGATAGCGATCAAAATATGCTTACACAGAAATTGAGAGGTGAAAAACAACGTACGCCGCTGGTGTAAAAGTGGGCAACGCTGAGGACACCAGCTCCGTTGAACCAGTTAGGGGCGTCCACCGTGATGTTGTGGCCGTTCTGGAATTTTCCAGTGTAGAGAGCAACTCCAAGACCGTCGCTCTTGGGGTCGGGGCAGTCGCCAGCGAAGCAGGCAGAGGCGGCGACCACAATGCCGAGATCCTGGGTGATATCCGCCTGTGGTGACACCGAACACGATCAGTACGCTATCTGGAGTACAGAACGTTTTTTTTCTTTCGGTACGTACATTGCTTGAAAGCAGAATGCTAGCCTTGGTGCCGGCTTTCAAAGCGGCTCCTTCGGGCAGAACGAGGTTGAGGTCTAGCGCAAATGCAGCGCTTGCGAGAGCAATGGCACAGAGGAGCTTCTTGAACATGGTGGGCGGCTGATGGGGGAAGGTGGAGACGGACTTGGGTAAATGGCACCCGTTTTATACGCTGGATACGACTGGGCATCACCCTGTATGAGCTCGACTTTACCGCCTGCTTGCCAGCGTCACGATGCAACTGTCACTGGGGATCATGAGGATGAGACGCAACCCGTTGAAAATGACACGTGCATGTGTGCGACGAGGTGTTGGTGCGACCGTGGCTCCTTCCATATCCGAGTCTGGGTTGTGAAACGTTGTTAATGCTGTCTGGATCTCCAGGGGTAATAATATTTGGAAACAGAAACATCAGTGAGCCTTGGCGATCGGCGAACTTCTATGTACATAGTGAAGGGGAACGTCATATCAGTGACCACAGCCTGAGTTATAAATTCGATGCCCACCCAGTGACTCGGATTCAGGCCTAGCGCTGAGTTTCCACCACGCACCATGCCCAGGCTACGCGTCCAAGTGTGTTGCATCAGATTGTTTTTTTATTAATTGACTTAGTCAGTACAGCATTGTATGCCTGGCGACTGTTGTCCCATGTTCGTTGATAGAGTGTCACTTGACCATAATGCTGTCAGTGTAACCGAGGGCCATCAGAAATTTTTACAAACATCTTTTTTGAACGTTTTCTGATTTTTTTTTGTCTTAGCGAGCTTGCCGTGCTTATGACGTGAAAATAGGCACGAAATAAGCTCGCCAAGATCAAAGAAGACGCGAAGAGATTAGGCTTCCCGACCTGACCTCAGAAGAATTGAGCAGCGCTAAAGTTGACCCCTCGTAGCAACGCGGAATCGACTAATCTTGCACGTCAAACGCAAGGAGCAAATAATTCCCAAGAACGAATATAAAAGACTTTTCCCAACAGATGGGGACATTCTGTCCTATGAGCGGATCTCTTGGCTCGTAATTTTTGCTGAGACGCTGAATCATCGATCATCTCCGGTTGTTTGTGCAACTTTCTGGAGGGCGGTTTTAGGTCAGGCGATCTCAAATAACACGATATGACGAAGAGGCTACCAAGCCGCTGCCTGATGGTGTCAATGGTTGACGCGTCTTATCGTGGGAAATACGCAGGATAGTGACGCGTCCATGCTGGCTACATCCCGCACACCACCATGTCGGACGACTCGATCCTACCCATCCCTAATCAGTGTCTTCCACAACATGTTTTCACCCTACTTTCACCATCGCTCAAACACCTCCATGACAATGCCAGATCCCAGCTGCTAGATGGGATCAAAGCGGACAGTACGTTCGTTCTCTCTTGGCGAACATATGGCATCCCGCTAGAACATTCGCCTGCTATCAGAAATGGCCCCGTATTATCGTCTAGTCGCCTCTTCTGGTGCTCTTACGTCCGACCCCGCACTTCTTGAGGAAATGGAAAAAGCCAATGAAGAGGAGCTCAAGAAGCTGGATGAACGGCTCGCCGAGGCCGAAAAGACGGAAGGGGAGTCTGAAATCTCGGATGCACTCAAGGCTCGTGCAAACCACCTTACGCGGATAGGTGACAGGGTATATCTATGACCTTTGTTCTATGAAGTCCAACTGACCCATATAGTAGGAGCATGCGGTTGCGGCACAGAAGCTAGCGATGAAGAAAACGCCCGGATTGGGATCAAGGATAGATATATCCCTTTCTCTCATCCGAGTTGGCCTGTTTTTCAGGGATCATGCTCTCGTCACTGAGAACCTCGAAAGGGCCGAAAAGTTGGTCACATACTAAACTCTTCATGTTCTGGTCGATAATGGTTTTTAGATTCATCGAAGAGGGCGGTGACTGGGACAGACGGAATCGCCTCAAAGTATATCGTGGACTGCACGCAGTGTCCATTCGTCAATTCAAATCTGGTGGCGAGCTCTTATTGGACGCGCTTTCCACGTTCACAGCAACAGAGTTGATTTCTTATCCCGATTTTGTCGCGCTCACGATTATAATCAATACGCTGACCCTCAAGAGACCGGACTTGAAGAAAAAGGTTGTTGATTCCCGTCATACCTGCATTAGCGTCTGAGAAAGCTGATCCTTGTTTCAGCTCATCTCTGCCCCGGATGTCATCTCCGTCTTGCCCGAATTCCCTATCCTCGGAGACCTCGTAAATAACTTGTACGACTGTCATTACGCCAAGTTGTTTGTTGCACTTGGTACGTATTTTATCTACAATAGATTCGTTTGGTGGACTGATGGGTAGCATGTCTTTCCCCGAATGGCTGTTCCTACACCAATAGCTAGCCTAGAGCAAACCTACCTCTTGCCATCACGATTGTTGTCCCCACACACCCGGTATTATGTCCGAGAGATGCGAATCCTTGCGTATAGTCAGCTACTGGAATCGTACCGGAGCGTTACGCTAGAAAGCCTCAGTGGCGCTTTTGGAGTAAGCATTGACTTCATTGACAGGTGAGTTCGAAACTCGTTTCCGAGGCAGAAAGCAACTGATGGCCGCCCGCAGCGAGCTCTCCCGATTTATTGCCAATGGACGGCTGCACTGCACGATTGACAAAGTACGCGGCATCGTGGAAACGACGCGACCCTCTGTTAAGAGTGCCCAATACGAGAAGGTGGTAAAGCAGGGCGATATTCTCCTTAATTCCATACAACGATTGAGTAAAGTGCTGTATTGATTATCACGGTGTCACCTTGTTTTCTCGCATGACAATACGTGATGAACGCACCAGCGGGAAGGCGGCCGTGTCCATTATTCATGGGAATTCGATTTGCGATTTGTTGACAAGTTGTATTACCTACCATGATGTCCGCCAACCTCCATTGTCGACTTGCCACACTCATTCCTCTCTCACTCGCGGCTGTAGCGATTTGCTGGAAATTGTCTCGCAGAGGAAACCCTCGGACCATGGAGATCATACCCAAACTACAGGGCCACCGACACCCCATCTATTGGTTCGAAGATGGTTCCGTCATAGTGAGGGCATACAGCAATGGCATGGTCGATACCCAGGATGGTATCGTCCTGTTCCGCATTCACGAATCATTTCTACTTAGGCATTCTAAGGTTATTCTGGATCGAGAGTCGGGGGATGGCTGCAACCTTTCAATCATGACAATTCCGCCTGCGCTCGAAGTGCAGGTCCAGGATTTCACATCATTATTGGCGCATCTCTATCACGATACGTGAGCATCTATGAAATTAGCCCTTGTTAAAAACGCCACTCATATCGCATAGTCCATTATCGCTGGAAGCACCATTCCAGCATGTTGCCGCCATCCTTCGCGTGTCATCTCCAGAACAGATGGACCTTCCGACTGTGCATAAGCTGGCGAGATCTTATCTCACGGCCATGTTTCCTAGCGGACCATCACCCTTTAAACACCCTGATCATCTCGAGGAGGCGTTGAGTCTCGCCTTGCGGTACAACATGACATCCGTGAGTCTGCTTCCCAGTGCAGATAGCGCCCAGTGCACTCGGGGCAGTTTAGACGACTGGCGGGTCCTACTCACTCGATGACTGGACAGATTCAAAAAGGAATCTATTATAGCCTTGTAACAACGACCGAATTCGAACCCAACTCCGACGCCACGCAGGATCAGAACACCCAATCCTCGACAACGATAGCCCTGACACCCACAGACGTTGTACGTTGCCGAAATCTCCTGAATGGTATCGTAGAACATTTTACACCCGTCTTATTCGAACCGGTATGTTTTCAATCTCCCTTCACCTTCTTTATCCACTCGTCACTTTCTCGGCCGGTGGCGTTTTTCGCATGCACTAACTTGCCCATATACTTCGGTCTTCGCTGTCAGACTTCAGCCACTAATTTGTTTTTCCAGCCCGTAACACCGCACATGGCATGCACCAACCTGTTGGCGGACAAATGGTTCCCTTTGGTCATACAATCTGCCATAGCGGGAGAGAGTGTGTATAAACCTCTCGAGGCCCTCGAACAACTCAAACGAATTGACTGGGCTACGGAAGGATTATGTGCGGTATGCATCAGGGAAAAAAGAGAGGAATGGACAAACGAACAGGAGGAAGTGTGGGACAAGATGAATATGTGGTTGAAACTGGACACACCGTCGGAGTAGATCTGAGGTTCTCAGAGATGTCTTGTACGTCATTCAGTGGGTGCTGTTATTTGTCCAGTGTTGCATTTCATGAACTCCAGTTCCCGAGAATGGCTGGACGCTTCTTTTCCGCGGACAGCATAAGGAAGTCGCGAGAAAATGGTATGTATTCCGTCGGTCTTTTCGAACTTAGCAGACAGTGAGTGGCACTCATCCTCATCGTGAAATAACCCTTCCCAGTGGTCAGTCGCCTTCCTCACGCAGCCGCAGCTGTACAATATGAAGTACATCCGACTCATGGCACTGTCTCCGTTATCCGGAACATGAAGAGTGAAAGTCCGACATTCATCCATGCCGCGTCACAGTCTCATGGCCACCCGAGAACACGGCTCCATCGTGGGCGCGCTATACTGCTGGCGATGCGTACTTGACAGCACCCGAATTACATCTCGTCCGTCTATATGCGCCACCCCTCACACTATTGCATAGGAAATTCATGCATGCTGTAATTCCCGCCTCTAAAAAGTCGAATTTCCATTAGCCGTCGTTCCTCGTACGTATGACCCGTAGGTCCAATACTCCCTTTCGTGATGCGTTGGTTCACTGTATCATAACCTTCCGGGGCTTTACCTCTTCGGGCGAAGGTTTCTGTTCAGTGCACACGCTCTATCGCGTCGTAATGATGATGTCGCCTCCCATCACGTAGAGTGGCAGTAAGTTCCAAGTCCAGGCTGTCTGATAAGCATGACACAAACTCATCATGTCCTACTTTCTTTCTGATCTCGCAGGCATAGATTTGTGGGCGCATTCTGATCTCCGTCAAATGATCAATCTCGTTTTCCCTATACGAGACAATCCCACAAACTATGGCAGAGAGAAGCCTGACCCACCGACCTCTGCACACAACCGTTAACACAACGGCGGTGATAGAAACCGGGTGCCGTATATAAATATGCAGGTGTTCGGTACGGATTGGAGCTCAGTATTCCTGGTCTTACTTCCACTCCCCGATAGCGAACATCCTCGATACTCCAAAAGTAGGATGAATAGCACCCCAAGCAGGGCCTCGTATGGTCGATTCCAGTATCGTCGTATTGGCGTGTACGATCTGACATACGAAGACACGGTCCCATTGTCGTCGCACATATGGTCGCTGCTGGATGGATTGCAGGCAGTTCGCGACGAGATATTTTACGGCAGAAGACTGATTGTCGATGCGATTAAGCTCGCTCCGGCCGAACTTCTCGCGTATATAGTTGGCACAATTTGGCAGGCCACTTATGCGGCCCTCAATCTTTATTTTCTGAGCGTCTTATTCGATAAGGTATTCATCATCGTTCTTTCAAAAAAAAATTCTTATGCCGTGCAGCTTGAAGGGGGTTTCACAGGCGGCGCCTTCCATGCTGACGAATACTGCTCTCTTGCTGTCTCCTGGATTTCTTGCGGTATGATTAATGTGGCTGCTGAACGCACATGGTGAGTGTTTTTCGGATGTTTGTTTCGACGGTCGCTGACAATGGACTTGGATGCAGCGCTCACTCATTTGACGCTTTGACCAGACGATTTAGGGCATATTTTATCCCTCAGCTGATACGTGGTAGGGCCGTTTTTCCATTGTCGTATCTCTTTGACCAGGTTCTCCCTTCTAGCGAGCATGAGGGTCGACCTGCTGTCCGTTCAGGGTGTGTCGTGTCCCTGCAGAAAAATCCCGATAAACTGACCGATAACCAGATCTGTATGCCATTTTCCCTGTGGCGGGACGGTTTGAATCGGAGTTCCCTGGCGGATCTGTTCTGAGCGAACTCAGCCAGCTCATCAAATGCACCCTTGCTTTGATCTCTCAAGTTTCCGTATTGCTGTATGCCATCAGCCACAGAAGAAGCCCGGAGAGGGAAGTCCTACTTTCTATCTGTATCGTACGTGGAGTCCTTCAATGGCTGGCTCCGTCAAATGGTATCGGTTGCTCAGGTGCGCGTCCAAGTCACTGTGACCCCATCATACCGTTTTCTCACAGATTTTGAGCAGCGTATATCTACCGGCCCAATAATGAACACTTCCAGAGGATGAAGGCACTCTTTGGTCTTGCTTTCTCGGCCCAGTACAGAGCGGACTTGATGATGGATGGAATTGCGAGCACCATTGAAGCCGGTATGTCAGACCGTCCTCTCTCGTATTATTCGTTTCATTCTGCTATAGAATATAACAAATCCGCGGAACGGTTTGGGGATGCCGAAGTCTCGGATCCCCAGACTCCGTGGCGCGTTTTACGGCCATGGTATTGGGACGTCTTGATGGAACCCGCATTGGATCTCTCCATGGTAAAGAATAACTATCAATCCTCGTTCTCAATTCTCACCGTGCTTTCACGCCGGTAGGCTGTCTATGCGCTGCTACTGACGACTCATTTATCGCCCTCGTCCATCGCTCGGATGATTCTCCTGCAGCAAGCCGCTCAATCCATTTCGTTTAGCATTGGTCGATATAGAAAAGATATGCCATCATTATTGTCTGCTTGTGAGCAGGCCAAGCGGCTCTACAGCGCAATCGATCACCAGGGCATGGTGCTACAGGGCACAGAATCGTTCCCCCGTTTAGACGAAAAGTCCTGCATCGCAGGTATCAAAATATCCTTTCGGTAGCGTCATTCTCTTGTTCGGGGTTCATGAGTGTAGGGCTCACGCACGCATGTCACATTTCCAGCCAAGTTTCGTTCCGGTATCCAGGAAGCGATCGCTATGCGCTCCGCGATGCCTCCTTCGAGATCCTGCCGGGTGAACTCGTTCTTGTCGTCGGCACCAATGGAAGCGGGAAATCGTCCATGCTCAAACTGTTGGCAAGACTCTTCGATCCGACTGCGGGCGAGATCCTTGTCGACGATGGATCTCTCGTCCGCTATGACGCGGAGCAGCTCCGTGCTGCAATGACATTCCAGTCACAGTCTCCGGCCATCTACCCGGTTACCGTGGGGGAGAACATCGCGTTCGGACTCCCGCTGACGTCCAACATCGAGAAAACACACATCGAGAGGGCGGCGCAGATGGGCAACTGTTCCGAGTGGATCTCGAGGCTCGGTGATGGCTATGATACGCAGCTTCAGCCCTCGTTTGACATCAACAACGGATGGATCGACGGCATGTACGGGTGCCCATCCAAAGCGCTGAAAGAGGAGCTTGCGCGACAAAAGGGACGTCTCGTATCGATATCAGGTGCGTGCACAGTGATCGTAGAGAATGCCATGCCGACGTCGTCTACACAGGCGGTGAAAAACAACGGCTCGCTGCGTAAGTCCAACGTCGTGTGTGCACGCGGTCCTCGTTAACCCCCCCACGTCGCGCACAGCGCACGCACGTTCATGCGTATCAACAACCGTTCGACACGGCTCGTCGTCGTCGACGAGGCCATGTCTGCATTGGATCCCGTCGCAGAGCATGCCATCCTCACCGAGTTACTCCGCGTGCGCGCGGGAAAGACGATCGTCATCGTCACCCACCGGTTTCACCACCTCGCCCACGAAGCGGACCGTATTCTGTGCGTATTGATTATATCGTCCTCTTTCCTCGTTTCTGCCTGTTCCAGATTTGACTGACTCGATCATCCTCGACAGATGTATGAAAGACGGGCGCGTCGTCGAAAACGGAACCCACGCTGAACTTTTCCGCGCCAACGGGGACTATGCCGCGTTGTACCGTGCGCAAGTCCAGTGGACAGGCTGATTCCGCCTGTCCTGTCCTGTGCATCTGTCCCACCTTGACTTTCGACCCGCCTTGATCTTTTCGTCGCGTGCGCTTGTGTACATATTTTTGTCTCGCTGGTTCCCTCCACTGTCCCCGTTACTCGACTTTCTAGGCGTCACGGTTATTATCATTTGTGTATGTACCATGCAACTCGTCGAGTATATAGTAATCACCTACAACTATTAGATTGAGAGGATGAAAAACATTTGAGTGAAGCAAGAAGTGAACTTGATGTGTCCGTCCACAGCAATGCATGAAATAGCACGTTTCAAATGGGAAAAAGATCAGTCACGTATGTCCCAGCACAACGTCGACACCGGGTATACCACGCTGTCTACAAGACCAACGTGTCATGTCGCAGCATAGATTCATGATCTGCGGATGAATTAAAATCGAAACCAACGTTTGACCCTGTATCCTTCACCATAAAACCTAAAAAAAAGATGAAACGCGACGAGGCCATGGTTTAATCCAGGACCTCAAATCGCCCCCGTTTCACTTCCCGTATTTCCCCTCCATCCTCGTCCAAACCCCGCTTCTCACCCACGCCAACACCGACGTCGAGGCCTACCTCTATGTTCTCGAATGCGGCGAAATCTTCGGGAACGCCGACGCCAATCAGATTCTCGTTGCTCACGAGATCCTTGAGGATGGCTTGATACCGCTCGTCCGAGAGACCTATGCCCACGAGTGGGTTAATTCGCCCGTCGTCGTCATAACTTGGCACTGTCGACGAGGATGAGGCCGCGGCATCCACTGGGAGTCCTTCATTGAACAGCCCTGGACCCGTTAGGGGTGGCGCGCCCAATGGTCTGGGTACCTTGGACATTTGTTGGATGACTTTGAGGTGCATCAAATGTTTCTGATCATGTGCGGTCAGTCCTCGGACACGGTCCAAGTCAATCTTCACACTCACCTCGAGCATGTCCAGTAAGCCCTCCTTGGTGAACGGTTTTGGCAGAATATCGTTCATCCCAGAGGAGTAATAGGTCATGATCTCGCTCGGTTTCGAATTGCTGGTCATTGATATGATAGGCGTCATGTGATCAAACTGCCTTATCAACGACGTGGCAGATATACCATCCATCTTTGGCATCACAATGTCCTTTGGAACAGACGGGTCAGTGGCGGTGATAGGAGCGGGTGTATTACGACGCACCATTAACACCAGGTCATACTTTTCTAGGTTCATCTTATTCACCGCAGCAACTCCATCCACCGCCACATCGATTGCACATCCAAATACTTGCAGAAACTTGCTGCTCAATCGTCGACTCACCGCGTCGTCGTCCACCAACAACACACGCGGCGGTACCGCCCATCCAGGGACAAATGTCGACCGGCGCACGCGTAGTTTTTTGCGACCCCCAGACCCGGAGGGTGGCGAGCTTGATGACGGGGACGGTGAGGGTGATCCGGTAGACGGGTTCGTGGGTGTGGGTTGAACGACTTCTTCCGGCCCAGGACTCTCCTCCTTCTCAAATCCGTCTTCGTCTCCGCCACCCACCGCATTCCCACCTTCCGCGTTCGAAGCAGAGCTGGTTCCGGCTAAGCCCTCGTCTCCTGGATATGTCCAATTTCCGTTCGTATCTTCGACGCTACTCCGGGGTAATAAATGCCCAAGTGTAAACACCTGCAATCCTTCGTGGGCGTTTTGCGCAGGAGGTTCCCACATATCTGGTGGGATGATGAATGGCTCGTCTCCAGTGGAGGTCCCAGGGTCGTGCATTTGTAGATGCATCTGCGATATCCGGGACAAGGCGTCGTGATCCAGACCGGCCGTTAAATCTGTCGTACTCGAGGATGACGATCTTGTGCTGGAACGAAAGGAGAGCCCGCTCTCAGCGCGTCGGGACATCTCATTCATTTGCGCAAGGCTAGCACGCGCGATCGCACTGGGATCGGTATGTTCACCGAGTCCCAGGACACGTTGCGCTTCTTGGGCAGGCACGAACTGGACACGTGGACCCAAAGATATCTGGCTGCCCTTGCTCGCTTGACTCTGACTTTGTGGTGGCCCTAGTGCTTGCGACAGGGAAGACGAAGACGATGGTGGTACAGGAGGAGTTATCGACAGAGGTTGCAGAAAGGGACTGGGTTGAGGTTGGGAATTAGCAAAGAGCGATGATGCTGCGGATGCTGCATTCCCTGTGCCTGTTGCAAAAAGGGATGGCGGTGGATGGGTACTAGGAGTCATGCTGTGATTGATGTTCGGGTGCGCAGGGCCCACAACAGGTGTTTTTGGCTGGGGCACGGAAGAAGTACCTGCAAGCGTAGGGGGTGCAGCGGTCGGCGCTCCCATGCTATCCTTGTGTTTCACTGGGAAGAGCATTAGCGTCACGGACGTATGAAAAAAAAATGAAAGTAAAAAGTCTTCAGTATGAGCTATCTCGCATGCATGCATCTGCCAACACGAAGGCGTGGCGGTGCAAGTATGACGAGAGGGAAACAGCAGTGAAAAAAAGAGACCGAACAGATGATCAACTCACCACCCTCCAACCCTAGAAAGTGCTGAATCAAACCCTGCATCAAGCCATCTTGTTGTGCCATGTTCTTTTGAAAATTGACCATCTCGCCGAGGACATCCCGATAACTCCGTTCAAGACCACGCATGCGTTCTTCTGACCTGCCCACCTGGGCCCGGAGAGCGTCGTTCTGAGCCTGGAGTGACGCGATCTGCTGCTGCAATGCTGATACGGTGTTTTGAAGACCGGTCGACATTGTCTGCAAAGCAGAGGACTGGGCGTGGAGGGAGGCTGTTTGAGACTGGAGGGTAGTGGTTTGGGACTGGAGCGCAGTCGTCTGATTCTGGAGCGCATTCGTGTGCGTGGTTAGCGTTGTCGTCTGGGCCTGTAGTGACTCTACTTCGCCAACGCCCGTTGGACCAGGGGAACCTGACGAGGCGGCACGGACGGTGGAGGGGACATTGGTCGGGACGGATTTTCGCGGTGCGGGGACCTTGCGCTTGATGTTCTCTAGGGCGTCACGTCTGTCGATGTGAAAGTCGGGGTGGCGAAAGGTCCAAGAGTGCTCGCCGAACTGTGGGTCATCGGCGTTCTTGACCTAGGGGATGGATGTTGTTAGATCGATGATCGGGAAGGCCGGGCCGTTATGGAAAAGAAGCTTCCCATGAGGAAGGAGGACCCCCTTGAGGCAGCCCCAAAATAGGGGTGGAGCCGGGGATCGCAGAAAACGTATCGTCCCACCGCAAAAAAGAAGCGAGTGGGCGCTCGATCCCGCGCCGTTTTGCACATGAAGATTACCGAATAAGACATAGGGATTCCCCGGAAGAGGAGAGATCACCCTCGCCAAGGATCGGCTCACCTTGTGAAAGTCATACTTGTTCAGCTGGCGCACAAAGGAAGCAAAATTCGAGTGCTTGAACAGGCGAGGAAGGATCGATTTTGTAAATTCATTCATGTCCTGCGAAACGAGGTCAGATATCAGCCGTAGATCGTGCTTCCCTGTGCTTCCTGCACTCATGATGAGGACGAAGCATACCTTGACGACGAAGCAATCGCCATTAGGGCTCCATGACACGACTTGCGCAATGGTCTGATCCTCCAGCATCCTGGGAGGACGTCAGTTCACACAAGCGCACTGCCATCGCGGGGAGGGGAAACCCACTTGTACAGTTTCTTTACAAAATCGCAAGTGGCGGGCATGTTATCGTCGACATCTTTGGGGGGCATTTGCGGGGGTGGAGCGGGCGGGGGAGGCTGTTCACGCTTCATCTGTCTGGCCTCTGCAGGTCTCGGCCCAGGCTGGTTGTAGGAGTGCATGTTTTGCGAGTGATGAAGGGAGCTCTGGGTTGGCAGAGCGTCATCGCGTGAACTGGAGGTGCGGTGCAGCGTCGCTGGCCATGAGAGAGAGGAAGAGCCTGAGGAGGGAGGAGAAGAGTGGCGGTGGCCATATGGGGAGACCCGGGTGGAAGGGGGGTTGAGGGGGGGGAGGGTATTGACGTTTGAGCGAGAAGCGTTCACGGGGGGAAGATGGAGCTGCGAAGGAGGGGGAAGATGTGATGAATGGAAGAGTTGCTGTCGTACGGAAGAGTAGGGCGGACCCTGGGATGGCGTATCCATGGTCTCGCTAATCTGGTTGGGGACGAGTCGGGGCTGGGCGGGTCGAGATATACGAGAGAAACGAGGGGCTCCTTCGAGGCTCAAGGCGCCGGCTGGGTGACCATTCTAGCACGAGTCCAGAGTCAATTTATTAATCTTGTGTCCCAAACCCAGCTCAGCCCAAATAGCCGCAAACTGTCCGCATCTGTGCTGATACAATATTCATCCGTCTGCATGCCGCACCGAGCCTGCAGTCGCCGGCATGTTATGCGCTGCGAAAAGAGGCCCCAAGTGAAAAAAGAGAGAGAGAGAGACAGAAGGAACACAGCACGCCCGCAATTGAGGGACGAGGGCTGTCTATGATCGACGTTCTCGGGCGGAGCCGTTTCGTTGACGGTCTGGACCAACGTTAACAGCCTTTTTTCCCTCGCTTCGAACGACAAAGCGGCGCCAGGAGAGAAACACGTTATCCCGCCCGACTTCCCCACAGCCAGGTCTAGGCCTCCATGTATGTATTGCCCCCCCCCATTGCGATACACTCTCGTCCACTTTGTACCACCGGACCCGCCCCTTCTCTCGGCCCGTTACACTGCCTTGTTCGACTTGTCCACCACTTCAGCAGAGTCTTCGGGGTTGTTCTGGTGCGACGGTAACAGCTCAAAGGTGTACTGCATCGCGAGCATCCAGACGGCGTAGCCGTCCATCCTGATTGAGGTTTCCACCACTAGACGATTAACAAGACCGCTTCCTGAGCATGAATAGAGGAAATGCGACTCGTCAAAGTGCTTATTCCAACATCCTCGATGTTGTGTGTTTTCAAGGCGGCCGTAATGGGTGGCTGTGCGGCACGGGACCTCCGTGAGGTTGTCATTCCGCGGGAACCCGATGTTTGGCGGGTAATTTTTGTGTCACGCTCCTCTCCCTTAGCTTCCTCTGTCTGCAACAATGGCTTCCCTCGCTCGGATACGTCCTTCCATCGCACGTCGCATCGTCCGTTATTCTTTTCGTTCCTCTCCTTGGCGATGCTCATCTGTTCGGCAGCCCGCGTTTGCACGGACCATTACCACCTCTGCAGACACCACCTTGCTCCAGGACACCATCACCGACAAGTCTTTGCCCTTTACCGTTAAACTTCACGAAGACTCCTTCCGCACCTACAAATGTGACCCGCCTTCACTAGAAGTTCAAGTTCAAAAAGATCAGCTTTTGAAAATGTACAAGGACATGCAGACAATGCGTCGCATGGAAATGGCTGCCGACACTCTCTACAAAGCCAAGCTCATCCGTGGCTTCTGCCATCTCGCCATTGGGCAGGCAAGCTTTCGTCATCACTCTCTCCGTCGTCTGGCTGATCGTGCTTTAGGAAGCTGTCTCCGTTGGTCTGGAATACGGTATCGCACCTGAAGACCGTGTCATCACCGCCTATCGCTGTCACCCATTTGCGGTCATGCGTGGAGGTACCATCAAAGGTGTCCTCGCTGAACTTCTTGGTCGTCAGGGTGGCATGTCTCGTGGAAAGGGTGGTTCAATGCACATCTTCACACCCTCTTTCTTTGGTGGTAACGGTATCGTCGGTGCCCAAGTCCCTGTTGGCGCTGGCCTCGCTTTTGCCCAGAAGTACCTCGGCAAAAAGACTGCCACGTTTGCCCTCTATGGTGATGGTGCCAGCAACCAAGGTCAGGTCTTTGAGGCGTTCAACATGGTGCGTGGAAAACTACCACCCAGAACACTTGACCGAACGCATACATCGACAGGCCAAGCTCTGGGGCCTCCCCTGTGTCTTCGTCTGCGAGAACAACAAATACGGCATGGGCACTTCAGCCGAGCGCAGTTCTTCCAACACCGAGTACTTCACTCGTGGCGATAAGATACCCGGTCTCCAGGTAAGTCTCCTTCATTGATTGTTATGGCTTGAACGTAACACATACAAACAGGTCAACGGCATGGACATCATCGCATCCAAACAAGCAGTCGAGTTCGCTCGCAACTGGGTAGTCGAAGGCAATGGTCCACTCCTCATGGAGTTTGTCACCTACCGCTACGGTGGACATTCGTATGATTCTTTGTCTGTTCTTATATAGTTTTGTTCACGTGCATTTGTCAGGATGTCCGACCCTGGTACTACCTACCGCACCCGTGAGGAAGTCCAGCGTATGCGCAGCACGCAAGATCCTATCCGTGGACTGCAACGGTACATCGAGGACTGGGGTCTTGCCACTGAGCAAGAGCTCAAGGTGCGTTCTGCGTTTATCCCTTCAGTCAACAGGCATTGAGATCGCTACTTTGTTGTCTTTATCGCCTTACAAACCTGGCAGCAACTCGACAAAGATGCCAAGGCAGAGGTTGACCAGGCCGTCGAAGAGGCTAAGCAGTCGCCGGAACCCACTGCCAAGGACCTTTGGACAGATATTTACTTCAAAACCACGGAGCCTCCATCCATGCGCGGTCGGGAGCGGGATGAAGTATGTGCATTTCCCTTCTTGTAGCGCCCATTTCACACAATTATAATAGGTGCACTATTATTGAGCATTATGCGGTGACCGGTGCGTGTGTGTGGAGCGTGTGGAGGAGGAGGGGTGTAGAGGGAGCGTTCCACATGGGACTTACGTTAGACAGACGCCCTTTCAGTGAAGCTTTCATAATTGCATCTTGCAAGTTCAACGAGATGAGGGACATAAACAACTGGTCATTACATACCATGGTACGTTCATTCCATGCGACCGAGACTCGTCGATGAGATTAGCGGACCGTTTGGGTTACTTACTGGATCCTCGCCTACGTGAGTGGGTCGCCTTCCAAAGTGAGGGGGGTCAATCGATCACCCGCCGACCCGTTGGATGAGCATGAAAGAGAATGGAACGTGAACTCACCCCGTTGGCCTTTCCCCGGCCTTTCCCCTGCAAAGTTGCAATTCCCGTCATAATGGACCTTTGTCTCCACCCTTGGCGCAAGCATGAACACACGGGCCGAAAGTGAGAGCGTATAGGCTGCATGTCAAGGCTTGAATTGTACCCCATGGTACGGGTGCGAATGACCTGTAAATTCGACGATGGGGGTTCTCAGGCTGATTCGGAAGCTGGATAGGGTCTCGGAGCGTCAATCAGGTTCGCGGTGGATGAGCCCACACTCTCCCGACGCGCGGTTTTTTATATCCACATGAACAATAGGACCGTGAGGTGCTCCTCGAAATGTCATACTCAGTGTATTGGGTCATTCGTCTAGTGGCCTGGTACCTGTCGCCTGTTGGCACGTGGCATTACAACCTGTTGCCATCACTCGCCATTCTAAATACGTCATAGCATTTTATCACATGTTTGAGTTAGCATTTCATCATACAGTTGACTCTGTCATAACCCTATATACTTGTCAGGATAGGCCTCAGGGTATGGGATTTTGGAGAGTATGGGTTTCAAGTGAGGTCCCCCCAAAAGTTGACAGTGAACAAAATTGATTGTGCTGGATCATCTACTATGTATGTCTATCATAGTGGATGACTTTCCATAGCCAATAATCTGAGGAATAGAATAAATTTTGGACTGATATGGAAATTGTGCTGAGGTGATGACAGCCAGAAGGATGAATTTGAAATCAACAACCCTCCAATAAACCTTAATCTGAAGATGGGGTCACACCCCCCCTTACAGATTATTTACCACTGAATATCCAAGCATGCTGACCATTTTTGGTAGTGAATGTCAGTGATGCTGCTTATGTAAGATGTCAGCAATGTGAATCCTCATCCAACTTTTGCTCAGCAACTGAAGCTATGGGCATTTGGTGAGTACCATGGCAGGCCATTAACTGATGTGCTGACATTTCAGTTTACATGCATTACTCTATCCTGCCATTTGCCTGAAATTGGTCTGACCAGAAGTCCACATGGTGCTGCCAAGTCTGGACCTTTGAAGGGTGAAGAAATAGTGTGTATTTCAACATTTATTGCTTTTTCTGTGTTAAGAGACTCACCTAGCCACATAGCTGTGTATTGACCCTTCATGCAAGAATGGAGAGTAGTGGATGGGTTGTTTGTTGAATGGGTGGGTGAAACACATAAATATGGTGGGTATTCTATGTGCTGAGTCTATCATCAGTTTGTGGCCTCTTCTTCTCTGATTAAAGATGTCTGATACCCATGAATCATTTCAGTCTTCAAAGTCAGACATCAATATATACTATGATGATGCTGGTAATCTGTTTGTTCATGACATGAATGGTACATGGGTTCCACACTGTGGTTATGCCTTGGTATGTAGTTTGTTCTTGTCAAGAACCCTTGATTAATGGAGTTCATCTGTAGTCTCTTACTCAAATGCCTATTCATCTGTCTGATGGCCTGACACATGGCCCTATTATTGTAGTTACAACTGGGTGAGTGGCTGTGTTCATGTGGGCTCAGTCTGTCAAGACGAGAACTACTCAGTACCACACAATAGGTCAACAGACTGATATATTACCTGTCAAGACAAGAACTACTATGGTAAGTGAGTCTCGACAGGTTTACACAATGATTACTAATATACTCACCTTAGTACTGTGCAATAGGTCAATGGACTGAGGTGCTTGACATGAAGAACAAAGTCAATATATACTCCAGAAGCTTGGAGCATCTAGTCAACAAAAAGCACATGGAAAGGGGGTGCCCTGGGCCTGAGACAGGCCCAGGGGCATGGTGATGTCTGTCATAGGTAGTCATATTGTAGACAAACTGTCCATCGCAAGGAAACAAGTAACATTTGACAAAAAGAAGCTAAAAAACACAAACTGAGGTGTGCACAAGACTGAGTGCATGCTTGCTAGATTCAACACTCCCCCTCAAGCTGTGTGCAGTCCAAGTTCAGTGGCAAAGTGTTTGACTTTGGGTAAGGGGAGCACTTTGGTAAGCAAGTCAGTGACCATATCATCTGTTGGGCAAAAAATGAGATGGATCTTGCCATCATCAATGATCCAGCAAATAAAATGAAACTAGATGTTGATGTGCTTTGTGTGGGCATGGTACTGATGGTCTTTGGTGAGCATGATGGCCAATTGATTGTTGGAAAAGAGTGTGATGAGGGTATTGATGGGGGTGAAGAGCTCAGTAATGAGGGTGCACAGCCACAGTGCCTCCTTGATGGTGTGTGTTGCAGTGATGTACTTGCTCTCTGTGGTTGATAGTGAGACAATTTCTTGCTTCTTTGAGCTCCAGGAGACTGCTCCACCATCAATGAGAAATGTATACCCTGAAACAGCCTTTCGATTCTCAGCCATGTTTCCATCGGCATCTATGTATTCCTCCAGTGGCCTCACAACTCCTTCATAGGTCAGGTGCAGGTCCTTTGTGCCCTTAAGGTACCTGTAAATGCATCAAATGGCCTCCCAATGAGCCATTCCAGGGTTGTTGGAAAAATGGGAGATGGTGGCTACAGCATATGATATGTCGGGTTGTGTTGTAAGACAACAAAAATATATCTTGCAGCTACTCCAAGGGAGAGTCTAATGCAAGCAGGTGAAAGAAAGAAGAAGGGGTGAGCGATCATCCCAAAGGGTTCCAGCTCGATCTACTCAATGGGAGTGGTCTAGACAAGGGAGAACACTAAGAGCTAAGCCTTCTGAGTGAAGACTGTCCACCTGAATGAAAAAAAGGTGAGTCCGAGTGACTCTGAGTGCAACTGCACAGAAATAGGGGCCTCCAGACTGGATGAAGTACCAGCCAGGCAGAACAAGAGATGGAAAACGATGTAGGAGCCAGAAGCTCACTACAGTTGTAAGTCCCATTTTGCATGATTTCCAGTATTCTAGGTTGCCTGGTGTCCACTGCACAAAGCACCGAACCAAGCCGAGCAAGTCCGAGTCTGTCCGAGCTGTCTGGCCTAGTCTGGTCGACTGGATCCGATGGTATCAGCCCAGAACATCAAACCGGATGATTCTGTTGATAGGAAACAGTTTGTTTTACCTCCTTCTCCCTATTTGCACTTAGTCCGACCATTTCTACTGCATTCCCTTTCGTCACACTTTGTTTTGGTGCCCCTAACTCGGACCTAGACCCACAGAGTGGTCGGGTAAATTTGCACCCTTGGACTTTCGATTTTAGGGTCGGACCTTTTCATATTTACATGCCAGACAGTGCCGCTTTGATGCCCAGTGCATGCAGCTAGCGTTTTATTAGTTTTTCTTTGTTGACAGTCTCAGGTATGCCCAGACTATAAAAACTATGTATGGACTACCTAATCAGAAAGTTTTCCCCTTCAGAAGAGACCACCAGTGAGTGTCTGGGGAAGCTCAACAGTAAGTGACCACTGTAGGTCTTTCATATATCATTTTTCGTATCGTTTTCTGCCCAGCTGGTACTTCGTCCAGTCTGGAGGCCCCTATTTCCATGCAGTTGCACCCAGAGTCACTTGGACTCATCACATTTCGGTTGGGTTGGGCAGTCTTCACTCGGAAGACTTAGCTCTCAGTGTTCTCCCTTGTTCAGACCACTCCCATTGAGTAGATCGAGTTGGAACCCTTTGGAACAATCACTCATTCCTTCTTCTTTCTTTCACCTGCTTGCATTAGGCTCTCCCTTGGAGTAGCTGCAAGATATATTTTTGTTGTCTTACAACAATATACAAAAGACCTACAGTGGTCACTTACTGTTGAGCTTCCCCAGACACTCACTGGTGGTCTCTTCTGAAGGGGAAAAACTTTCTATTAGGTAGTCTGTACATAGTTTTTATAGTCTGGGCATACCCAAGACTGTCAACAAAGAAAAACTAATAAAATGGTAGTCACATGTGCTGGGCATCAAAGCAACACTGTCTAGCATGTAAATATAAAAAGGTCCGACCCTAATATCAAAGGTCCAAGGGTGTGAATGTACCCGACCACTCTGGGGGTCTAGGTCTGAGTCAGGGGCACCAGGATGAAGTGCAATGAAAGGGAACATGGTGAAACTGGTTGGACTAAGTGAAAATAGATGAAAGAAGGTAAAACAAACTGTTTTCTATCAAAAGAACCATCTGGTTTGATGTTCTGGGCTGATATCATTGGATCTGGTCGACCAGACTAGGCCAGACAGCTCAGACAGACTTGGACTTGCTTGGCTTGGCTTGGCACTTTGTGCAGTGGACACCAGGCAACCTAGAATACTGGAAATTATGCAAAATGGG
>JBBPTY010000331.1:0-20438 GCA_038094335.1 Tylopilus aff. striatulus | reverse complement strand
TCGAAAGAAGCATGGACGTCACGTCTTCGGGTAGGAATGACGTCGCCTATACTAGTAACCACGAAGTGCCACATCGGTGGTAAAAGGTGCATCGGCGTGGAAGCTGCGGCCAGCCTATACTTCGCCACCTTCATAAAACGGGTTACCAGCTGGAGGCGATTCAAAAGTTTCAGTAGGCTTATCGGCGGATGAGAAGTATTGGCTGATCCTGGCGGAAGTGGCCGCTGAGTGGACCTTCATCTTATCAATAAATCTGGGGTCGCGTGCTCTCTTACATTTATCCCGAGTGGCCCGGAGGTCTTCATAGGTTGGGGCTATGTAGGACAACCGCGATGGTATGTCCCGGAATGTAGCGAATCATTTCCTGGCGATACGGCAAACACTTCCCGTGAGCTTCGAAGAAATTGCTAATATGACAAAATTTTGGAGAACCTTACGTACCACGTATCGAGTGACTGTGAAAACACATCTTTTCACCAACATTTCTAGATGGAAAATGCCATCATGTACTGCCATGGTGTAGTCGGCGGGGAGTAGTCTAATCCACACGAGCCTGATTGTGTGGGGTCAAACGAACCAAAGTCCACCTACATAACAGTTACTGTACAATCAGTCGCGATGTACACGAGCGAGATATGCAGATTCATTAGAGATTTGATGCAAGAATTAGACCGACAGGCAGCTGGTATTTTCTCTCAACACGTTTCACACAGGTAGTGCAGCTACCCTGCGGTGATATCAGCCCACACCCCGTAATACCCAGAGTACATACTATACACAGGATCAGCATACCGAACTTGAATCCGGCTCTGGCCTGAGTAATCTCGATTATCCCGAAACTTCGAGTCGAAGGTAATTTAATCCAAATAAACTGAATCTTCAGGTTCTCACTTCAGGCTGTTGGTATACATAATCGTAACTTGTCGAGTTACGCCATGGATAGCATAGTGTCATGATCAAATCGTGCTCTTCCACATACTTACATACCACTGCAAGGTGGAGCCTGGCCGGGGCCGTCTGGCCGTCCAGCCCCTGGTGGCGTGTGCGATTACGGAAGGCCGGCCGGCTGGCTGGCTGGCATCGGCAGTTAGATCGCCGGCATATGAAACGATCTTGGAGAAAGAAAATTTTCTTGCCCGCTTTTCCCGTTCTGTTCCCGATATCAGAAGATTGCGGAATCCTTTCGTTATCAGTAAGTAGAGCACATCTTCCGCGCAGATATTTCACTGTCAACTGCTCACCATAGCGTAACACACCCGCCGCCGAGACAAGGACTTGATGTGATCAGTGATCCTGGCTTTGATCGAAATATTTGATATTTCGCCAGTATACCGATGCCAGATAACTGGTATTATCTCCTCAGCTTGATCAATAGGTCGGCCTAGATGTAATTTCGAGTCACATCTCAGGGATGGAAATCTCCAAGTGCTGCGGTTCCGAATGCGGAATTTGATGACAGTGTCGTCAGCTGTCAGGATGATGATGGCGCATATGTACAGCGGATTGTTTCACCCACTGACCATTGTTCTTCATTTGGGAGAGCAGAATCGGACTTTTCTGTGTGCACGTCGTTGGTCAACGTTGTTGTAATTAGAATTCACCAACCTTGACGAATTCGCTCGGTACTTGAGACGCATTGTCTGCTGACCTGCATTGCCCTGCCAGCCTTTTGCGTGCGACGTTCAGAACTTGACAGACGACCTCTATAGTCGGGCCCGATCATCGCTTTCAAGCCCCCCTGGTGTTGACGCTCGATGGCCATAACGTATCAATGGTGTCATCCAAGTCCGGATTTACTGCTTAGCCTATTCATGAGTTCTTACTGGACGGCGCGCCGCGATGTTTGTGATGCACTTATCAACGCCTCATTGTCAACTCTTCCGCGGACCAAGGCCACCACTCGTACTCACCGCCGTAACTCAACACCGCCCATGAGCTCAACAGGAGATGTCGCTAGGATTTGCCAGACACTGACAGGGATGTCGGCTCGGACCTTTTCCTTCGGTATTCGGCTGTTCACCACGCGCCGTCACCACAGCGTCCAACGTCTGACTGACAGTAGTGCGATGAGGTTTTTGCTCCTAATCCTGCTCGTTGCAAATCACATCAGCCGTTGTTCGGCATGGTCATGGACTACCCATCAAACGCCACCGGATCTCGCGAGCGCGCCGCGGGTTGTGGAGGACGTCCTCCTGAACGGTTTTGACGGTGACAGGATTTCATTACCGCACAGGTTTTGCTCGACTCACCACGATGACATGAAAGCCGAACTCTCACTTGCAGGCGTAGATGCCCATCTGTTAAACAAAGGTACTTCGAAACAATTACCACACGCTGGCCGAATGCCTCATTTCTCCCGAAGAAGTCCTGCAATCCTATCAGCGGAGGCCAGATTGCTTCCAGGATGCCATAAGCCTGCTCAAAGCACGCTGTGAGGAATCGCGGATGGATGAACAAGAGCGCATACAAGGTGCCTTCTCATTTCCAATTCACCTTCGCGCTGTTTGATCGCGCATACAAGCTGCCATTGGTATGACGATGTGTGAGCTGGCTACGGCAAGACACTATCTTCCACCAATGGAGTGTGCCCCGTTCGTAAGGATCGCTCCGAATCCTTCTCCCCCGACCGCCCAGGGCCAAGCCAGATGTGTCGAGTACGCAATATCCTTGGTCGGCGGAAGGATGCTTTGACATTTCAACATCAGTGCCCTGTCTCGGAGCGCTCAGTTTTGGTCTAGCTACTCTGGCTACCTTCGCGAAATCCGTACGTTGAGAGGGTGGGTTCTCGAAGATGGTGCTTCTGATGGTCGCCATTAGCCCAGCTTTGCTTTACTTTCAGGAGATGGATTGACATTGGTAACAATCTACCTCATACACTCCGTGGTCTTCGTCGCCTCATCGAAGCCCATGGATAGACACCGCGAAGGATATTTATAGAAACGTTACTGAAGAGAAGGCGGTCCTCATCCGATTCTTAATAGAGCGAGAGAAGGGTTCCAAGACGACGCAGGTGCTATGGGAAAAACTGGCCGAGGTGCGAATTCTTTTTCACCTTCACAAAACGAGCTGATCGTCGTGAGCCTGGGTGCATAGGATATGCACAACGTACTGGAGACGGTACACTTGGCGTCCAATGGGATGAAAGATACCTTGGACATCTTGACTCTGACTTTGCTCAATAACTCACAATCGGTATTATCTAAATATATCGTGCGTTGATATTGACCCTCTCCATAGGTGTTCATAGAGATAGAGAATGCAATTCACAAGATCGAGGACCGAGATCATGTCAAACATGGAGAGATCGTGGCCGAAGTATCAGAATTTTCATTTTCGGCGATGTTCGGTGCCATGCTGATAATTCAAAGTTTTATAGCATGCTTGAAAAAGTGGAACGTGATGTGTGTCTTCGGGATCTTGGCTAGCGGAATGATCCCACTCACGCGCGAGGACTGATTTAGCATTCCGACCATCTCCTCGGGCTTCTTCCTGGGATACAATCGTCCATCACACTCGAACTTAACTCGGCACTCGCCTTGATTAAAGACGAAAATCTCCGAAACAGAGATGTCGCCGTACGTGGTTACTCGTAATGATGTCACAGTGACATGACCCAACATCCAGACGGAGCTAGAACGTAGACTGGGGTTGCTAGAGAGTGGCCTTTCCGCGATGCAAAATGTCAGGGATGTTTCGATTTATCTTTGGCTGGGATGTGACGCCCTGCTGCAGTCCTTGGAACAGCTCGTTGGGGTGATGGACGAGTCATCAAAACTGCTCGAGGCTTCCCTTGTGCAGGCGCAGAGCGCTCAAGTCATTCAGGGTGACACTTTGGATTCGATGACTCACCTTGCGGAGAGTGTTGTTTTACTTGGCCGGACAACCCGTGCGGAGATGGAGTCGATCAATCAGACGGCGTCTTCACTGAGGGACAGCCTCAACCGACCTCCTGGTTCCGAGTGGCTAAAGGGTGTCTTAATCACGCTCTTTCAGCATCTGCCTGGTTTGTGTTTCACTGTTACTCTGTTGCGCTTGCGCTTCTCTTTTGCATGTAGGAATGTCGCCGCTCGAGTTTTATATCGATTCTGTACTCCATGTCGGCTTTCAAATCCTTTACGCTCTCTGGCATGGCATGCGCTTCCTGCTTTCTCTGCTTGTGGTAGGAGCACCGAGCTCCTAGAACTGGATCATGACCTGATCCATTCGTTCAGAGCGCCATCATACTCATCAACGCCAGGAGGTGGCCAGGTTTTGTCGCGCGAGGAACGCCAGGTAATCCAGAGGTAGGAGCACCGACATGGGATGGTGTATGTGAGATGGACATGAAACCTCGCATCGATCGACCGACGAGACACCAAGCTAGGCTGGCCCGACGATCCTTTCAACCTCGCTATTCCAGGATACCAGATCGGCTGTGTCGGCCAAACGAGGATAATGGACGGCTTTGAAGCTGACCTTGTCATGCATCCGTGTTTGGGCCTTGGGCCCACAATACCTTTTTCTTAGACCTTGGGGATCGTTACAGTGTGTGGAGCATGATCTGGGGATTGTCAAAGATGCACGATTGTTCGCTCTAAGCTGCGCTGTCAAACGTTGTATGTGTAGCATATCAATTGGGTGTGGAATGACTATGATCATGGGGAGAAAAGGAAGCGAGAGCTTGACGGTTGTTTGTATGCTGTGGCCAATTGGGGTGATAGGGTTCGCAAGCCCCCACCAGCGCCCTTTGACAGGACGTTCCGCTCCCATTTTTCCCAGTGTCTCTGGCACTTTGCGATGGAACTTGCTCCCCCGCCCACCCGAAACTCGTTCGGTCCTGCAAATCATCCCAGGAAACCGCCCTACAAAAAAGGACCCCCCAAGCCTCAGCGACGCCCGGACCCCCGCTGTGAATCGCAACCGCCATCCAACCCCCCTGTTCGTCAAAATAGCTGCGATAGACCCAGACCCGCACACGTACGCACTCGTCTTTGTCCAGCGCGCAATCGCCTCACGCAGATCGTTGGCACCAGAACAATGCAGCCCGTCAATACAGGGGACGTAACTGCCCCCCTCCCATTTCACCACCTCCGCTGCAACGCAACACAATCCAGCCTGGTCCAGCACACCAGGGATCATGTTGTCCGACACCCAGGTGAGTTCTCCCGCGTCTGTTCCACAATGCGCTTGCTGAGTCTCGCAAGACCATGCTCGGACGGAATCGACTCCAATATCTCTTCGGCCACTCAATGTCCTACAAGCTCAGGCCTCCTCACGCTTCAGTTAAAGCGCGAGATATATCAGGCCCTGAAAATACAACCTCACGCCTCCTGCCCACAGGAACCTGCACTCATGCCTCAAGTAGGTGCAACTTGGTTACGACATGTCCTCCGCTCACGTCATTGCATCGCAGAAAAACACTACCCCGCCTATAATAACACGATCTAATCCAAACAAAATGGAACGAGATGAGGTACCTCCTATCGCCATTATCTGCCGGACTGTGCACTGATTTTACGTAGATGTTGTTATCCACCCCAACTCACCACACCATCAGTCAAGAACAGCCACCTCGAATCCCAGAGGTCACCTCTTGCCCTCCCAAAAGTACATACCTTCCTAATGGTCCATCTACACAACCCGGTGAGAGCCTACCGCCGCCACCTGGCTTATCCAAACCTAAGAGTCGTGGATTGAGATGCGATCTTGGTGCTCGTACTTCCACGGTCAGTTCGCGACTCGTTTCCGTCGTCCTCTCCCTTTCTGATCTTGTTGCAGACCTCAGTCAGCGGAGAGCGCCGTCTTAGCCAGGTAGTGGAAGACAGCTGTGCCAAACGAAATGACACGAATTGTGTGTTGCCAAATCAAGCAATTCCCCCCCCGCCTGGACTCACTCGCCCGCGTGTCAAACTGCCCACCAATCAAACGAAACCTGTTCCTGTTCCCCGTTCCCCAACCGTTTCGAGCAGTTCACTGTCAGAAGATTTATCGGGGAGCTCTTCTGCCATGTGGACTCGAAGTGATACAACATTCACTGTAAGTTTTTTTTGGCTGTGATCGTCAAACACGGCTCTGACATGCAACACCTTGACAGTCTGTCGAGTCTAACGTTTCACGAAAGGTGCCACCGAGACGCAAGCCATTTGATGAGGTTTGTCGGAATTGGTTGAACGGTCATCCCTGTCGCTTCGTTCCGTGTCGATTCCTCCACAAGCGGCCAGACCAGGTAAGCAGATTTCCACAGTATATCAAGCATCATCTCAAACAGTTTTGATAGATTGCCGAGCAACCTGAACCGCTGTACGTCACTACCATTTCGGATCACATCAAAGTGCGGCTCGATAGAGGTTTCGATGTTCGGGAGGTGGTCACCGGTTTCGAAAGCCGGTGGGTACATCTAGGGAATGTCGCCAGCGGGGTCACTTCTGCTGCTTTGAGCGAATTGCTTAGTCCTTATCAAGTGGATACCCTCAATGTACCCGAGTCAGCCGCAGGAAAGCCAGTTACCGTCAAGGTTCAGTTTACTTCTGCGGCAGACGCGATTAAAGCCGTCACAAGCCTCAACGGGATCGAGCTTGCCAAAAAGCCCATCACTGCTAAGCTGGCGATCAACAATTCAATCCGTGGCGGTACGGTGTTGAAGAACACGGATGCCCAGCTTGTATGGGAGTCTCCGTTCCGGGTTGGCTATGCCGGTTATGACACGTTGAAGGAGGCAAGGGCTGCCCTCGACTCTTTAAACGGCGTCATGCTCGAATACCTGGTGGTGTCCGCGCAACTATACGAGGGACTGCCCTGCGTCGGTGCATACAATGTCATATTCAAACAGCTTCCCGCAAGCACGACTGAACAGGATCTACGCAAGTTCGCGAAATCCAAGGCAGTCATGCTAGGACGAGAAAATTATAAATCACTGGACAAAGCAGTTAAAGCCATCCGCACCCGAGTGGAGGAATACGGGACTGTCACCGGCTTCGAGGTCCTCCCCCCTCCTTATAAAGATGGCATGGTCAAAGCCTGGGTTCAGTTTACAACCCCTGCAGAGGCTCGTGCTGCTCAAGACGATCTAGATCACCGACGCCCCAAACAGATCGGCCATACAACGATCACCTGCCGCCACGTCGTCAGCGTCTCCCATGTGCTCAGCGCGGCTAGTTACAGGAAGATGCGCGAGGACATTGGATGGCTGCGCTGGTCGTGGCAGCGCAGATACGGTCCCTCCGTTGCTATTAGAGAGAAGGTCAAGGAGAATTCCGAGGACGACGCGCCGGTATACATCAGATTGGCCAGTGAGCGCCCAGAGCTGTTGAGCAATCTCAAATACGAGTTCGAGCAGTTGTTACAAGGGGAAACCATCATGTTCGAGAGGAGACCCCTTTGGGACGACTTCCTCATCACCGAAGCTGGTCGCGCCTACATCGCTCAAATGCAGTCGCAGTACCCCGGCATCCAGATACAGGTGCGAAAGGATAGAAGGACTATCTCATTGTGGGGCCCTATCGTGGTGAGACACCGTGCTCGCCAAGACATCGTTCGCAAAATCATGGAACTCAAAGCACAACAATTTTGGAAGATCCCCCTATCCGGGAAGCTCTTGGGCATTTTTTGCAGCGTCGAGCTCTCCACCCTACAAGGGCTCCTCGGTCCCGAAAACTGCATTTTGGAATGCGGGGAACGCGCTCTCGTCATTCGGGGAAACGATTCCGCTTATCAAACGGCGTGCAAGGCGGTTCAGGACGCGCAGAACCGACAGGGCGATGAACCTAGTTCATCGGAGGCAACCTGTCCTGTCTGTTTTGGCGAAGTGATTATGCCCGTGTCCCTCGCATGCGGTCATCAATGGTGCCGTTCTTGTCTCACCAGTTACCTGACCTCGGCGGTAGAAAACAGGATGTTCCCACTGAAGTGCCTTGGAAACAACGCTTCTTGTACAGAACGTATCCCTCTTGGCCTGTCGCGGAGACTCTTGTCCGCAGCCGATTTCAACGCCGTCCTCGAGGCCGCTTTCTGGACGTATGTCCACAGCAGGCCAGAGGAGTTCCACAACTGTCCCACGCCCGACTGCAACCAAGTGTATCGCTCTGCCCCGCCGAACTCGGTCTTGCAATGCCCTTCATGCCTCGTTCGCATCTGTCCAGCGTGCCGTATCGAGTACCACGACGGCATGACGTGCGAAGAGCGTGACGTTGCCGAAGACAAGCTCTTCCAGGAGTGGACATCGAACAACGACGTCAAGAGCTGTCCAGGCTGTAAGGTACCCATCGAGCGTAGCGAAGGGTGCAACCACATGACGTGCACGCGCTGCCAGACCCACATCTGCTGGGAGTGCATGGCGACGTTCCCGAGAGGCGAGGGCATCTACGAGCACATGCACGCGCAGCACGGCGGCATTGGACTCTAATTTTCTCTTTCACTCGTCAAGTGTGTATTCTGCTCCCGTTTTCATCTCTCTCCTGCTTCATGATTCGTTCTCTCTGGCATTGTTGTTGTACGGCTTCCGTGTATGTACCTGGTACTGTACTATCTCGCGCTACTTATTTATGGAGTATACTTATGCAACTGTTTCTTTCTCTCTTAATGCCACGTTGTTTTTCTTGCATGACATGAGCAGTCCTAGTAATTGCATAGATAGCATTCAGATAAATACATTCATGCGTTTGGGTATGAGTGTCGTGTTTCAAGCTACTGGAGATACGTGTACACCACAAACTAGATTCACCGATGAGCATTCTGACAGGGACGCCCATGAGGAAAAAGAAGAGACGCACACTCTCATAAGGTTGCGTAGGCGCTCTCCCGTGGTACGGCAATGAGGATGGCAATTCTGGCCGTTCCTGCCGCCACGGCGCGAACGACCCGAATTGATCCCGATACCCCTCCCGCTCGCCGGGATAGTCCCTGAGCTCTTCCGGGTACGCCCGGCCTTGCGGCGCGTACACGACGTACGAGTTGGGCGTGAGGTGGTCCCCACGTCGGTTCCAAAACCCGACGCGCGCCTTGCGTGCATAGCGCGGCGGCGACGGCTCCTGTACCGGCGGACGCGACGCCTCCGGATTGGCACGTTCCACCGGGGGCGGCGGGAGCGGGTTGCCGCTGCCGCTGCTGCTGCTACTCCCGGCGTCACGTCGCATGCCGCTGCCACCGCCGCTGCTCGTGCTCGCATACGAGTCGCGCGCGTGGGACGCCGCACGTGGCGACGCCAGCGGCGAGGGCGAGTGGGACGCCGATCGGGTGTGTGCGTGGCGTGCGGCATACGGCGATGGTCGGCGATCGCGGTACAACGCGGGCTCGGGCTCATGTGGGCTGCTTCCGTATGGCGAGGAGCGTCTGTCGCGGTGGCGTGGCGACGGGTCTGGCGAGGACTCGGCCGAGCTGGGGGCGGATGGATCGCGCAAGGGCGCGAGATAGAGCTCGCCGCTCGACAGGGCGGACGAGGACTCGGGGATTGTGGTGAGATTAGCAACGGCTGATTCGGTACGGCTGCGGGAAAGGGGACCGGCAGTGCCCGCGGTCCGTGCCCGAGAGGAGGCGCTTGCAGTCAGAGAGTTGGACAAGTCTTCGGAGAAGCTGGAGTACACGTCGCGCGTGGACGAGGATACGTTGGGTAACGATGATTGTCTAGTTACGGGCTCAGGAGCAGGTGGACCGCGCGCAGCGCGCGAGGGATGACCGCCGCCGGAGGACGGCGAACGAGAGTGGTAAGTGGGTGACAGTTCGTCCACGCTTCGACGACCGTGTTGGTAGTAAGTCGGTGTGCGAACGATGTTTGACGAGAACGTTGGCTGAAGTTCCCCCCTAGATGTGAATGACTCGGGTTCCTGTGTGAACGTGGTTTGTTGGGCTGATGCAGAACGGGATAGTGTCGGCGTAGGCGCTGGATAGGGCGGCACTTCGTTTGGAGCTGGGGGCTGCGCGCGGGTCCGATTGAACCAAGAATCAGCCGAGCGGTGAGATGCGGTTGATGGACCAGCGATGGCAGCCAGAGCAGGTCTAAAATCGGAAGGATCAGAAGTATGTCTCGCGGGACCAGCAGGTGGAGGGGCGAAATTATCTTGGGGGCTGTAAAAGTAACTGGAGCGGGAAGAACTCTCCGGGGTTTGGTTCGAGACTTGAGTGTTCAAACTTTCCTGCGGTGACCGTACACCACTCCGCCCCTGGTCCCGTGTCGGCGTGGATACAGTCTGGGTGCTGGGATCCACAGATCCGCTCCTACGGGGGTTGAAGTCTTTCGTCGGGGTTGCACGATCCCCACTCTCGAGTAAACTCGGTGGATTCCATATCCAAGGGGTATGCGCTTCTCCACCATTGTGGTCTGACGGGTCCTTCCTGAAAAGAACAAAAAAAACAAGGGCGATGCGACCGTCATCAGCGTGCAATCCTACGATCGGTATAGGCAGAGGTTACCATAAGAAGAAAAAGGCACACGACATACCTCTTGACCATACCCTCGAGACCCAATCCATTGTCGGACAACTTGGTGTTCCAATAACTCGGGGAAGGCGGTTTCGGTATGCGTTTGTAGGGGTTGTAATTGGGGGGGAACCATCCCACGCCGGGCGCCCACGGCTGTTGGGCATTTTGCATCGCCATTGGGTTGTACTGCCAATAACCGGCGCTCCAGCTCGGGTGTGGGGCTGCCCCACCCGGTATCGGGGGCGGACCCGGATAACCAGGTGGAAATGCGACGTTACCACCGGGTGGCCAGCTGCCGGTCCATCCTTGTGGAGGAGCTTGTTGCTGGGGCTGCATCAGCTGCGGGTTGGGGTGCCATCCCTGAATGGCATGTGAGGTCATTGGGTCGGGTCTGGAGCACTATGAGGGTCGCTGGCAACGAGGATGACGCTGGCCGCGGAGATGAGTATCGATGAGAAGGGGGTTTTGAGCGGGACGCACGCCAGCAAGACTGGGTGTTTATGAAAAATGCCAGATGGATCGGTACAGCTTGGGCAGGCACTGGAATGGCTTGCGGCTGGGAGGGATCCTAGCAAAGCAGTGCAAAGGAGGACTGGGAGGGGGAGAGGCGAAGGAAGTGCGAAGGGATAAATACCCGCCGCCGGATATCCGTCAAGCCGGTCAGTCGAGAAGACTTTGGATTGGTCAGTGACTTGCACAAAGCCTGAGGTCACTGCCGCACAACGGAGGACCAGCAGCACAGCCGAGCAAAAGCGGCTGAGCAAGATAGACGCCTGGCAGTCCCCGCGCACCGCCTTGCCATTTGAGAACATTAAACAATCACTTGCACCCTTCCCAATTCCTTCGTTTCGCAGTCCGGGGTCCATGCAGAACAATAGTCACCGGTAGTCAATGGGTTATCGTATGTATATCAAAAGCATTGTCCACATGTTTAACAAAAGTTCGGCATGCCAACGAAAGACAGACAAACAGCGTATGCACAAAAGTCCACTCTTGACGGGTAGACAAGAGCTATCTATAGAAAGCGTACATCATTCAAGCGCAAACACCGAGGTCCTTCCAGGTGCCAGAAGTGCCGCCAGGGGCGTTGGCCTGGGTCCACTGGACGGCAGCGTACAAGTGGTTATTAAAGATAGCCTGATCACCAGCGGTATAAGCGACGTTGCTCTGCCATCCTGGAACCCCAGAGCAGTTAGCCTTGTTGTTGACCGGCTGGGCGCAAGCCCCTCCAAGGGCCCACTGGTCGGGGTGTGCAGCCGGCGCATTGTTGTACGTCCACTGCGTCGCCGTGTACAGCTGACCGTTGTAGATGACCTGATTGCCTGCGACGTACTGCCAAGAGAAAGATGAGATTCTGCCGTGCTTGGGTTGACGTCTAGTCACATACCGCAAACGCTGACTGCCACTGCTGAATGCCATTACAATTAGCACCGCCGGCCGACGAGGTAGGTGTTGCGGCAGTGGTCGTCGGCGTGGAGGTTTTCGTCGGTATCACAACGCCTGAAGAAGTCGGGGTAACAGGTAGACTGCACGACGGGGGAGGCACGAGAGTGCCGGAAGAGGTGGGCGGTAGAGAGGACGCGGGGGAAGTGGCGGGAGTAGTCGCCGCACTTGAGGAGGTGGTGGGCGAAGTCGTTGGGGAGCTGGACCCAGTAACCGTCGATGTGGTCGGGGTAGTAGACGGAGCGGTCGAATTACCAGTCCCCGGGACAGTAGGTTGGGGCGTCAAGAAGCTCTGGAAATCATGTTTATTTAGCCCGAGCCTTTCGCGATGCAAGCACCACCCACAGATGTAGCCTGACGCTGGATGATGGCACCATTGCCAACAGTGAATGATGACAAAATCGCGGCGAGGACGAAGAGGGTGGAAGGGACCATGGCTGAGAAAAATGGGACGGCGGGTAATAGGCAGGCGGTGATGTGGAATGTAGGGGAGGAAAGATCGCCGATGAGTAACTTCAAGGGGCTCGACCACCTGAGTCTTATACCCATCGCAATTGCATCAGCCACACTAGAGTGATCATGCAGTGCTAGGAGCCCCAAATCCTCGTAGCACAGGTCTCACTCTCACCCAGTCAGGCTTGGCGTACATGGATCCCTTCGATCTCTGCTGAGTGAGAGTTGAACCCCTTTCCAAAAGAAATGCATTCTGCTGATCAGGGGGGGTCCCCAAGATCATTTGAATGACTCACGACGGTCTCGGACCTCCAAGGGGAGTTACTCCAGACTGCAATTAGGCAGCGGGACTCTCGTTGCTTGCCGACTCCCAAAATGTACTTTGGCACCAGATGGGCGCCATGCGTAGCGTACCAGGAACGGCCCATCCTAATCGGTAGCAGGACCGGCGACGGACAATGTGCCCGCCCTATCCGCAAATCCTGAGGGGCTACGAAATCCAGGACAGCAAAACTAGGCCACTGAGTACTGAGTGGCATCACCCTTGATGAGCCGGCGTAGAGACATTTCTGCTTACATTCATTTTTATCAATTTATTTTCTGGAATATAATTCTGATCTTACCAAGGAATGTTGAACCAGATATGTCATCCGTCAGAATAGAATTGTCGGAAGCCATTTCCCGCGCGGATGACAAAGTTTCAAGGGGTGGCTGTGTACCACGGAAATAAGTCTAGGAGACTTTCTCCGCCCCCTATCGGTATCGTCGTTGGTGTTTAGTCAATCGAGCGGTCGGTCGCCAAAGATCTCAATGATTCATACGCACCAAACCAGAGCGCTGCTCGGATGGCAGTGGCCTTCCTTACAGTACGCTTTTCTTGAACCTCTTGTCTTCGGCGTTGGCATGACCCTCCAGCGCAAGTCGCGAGTCGGCCCGAGTCCGTGACGTCGTCCAGGGCCATGATAGTATGATAGTGATAGTATGATAGTATATTACCCTACGCATCTACTATCTTTGGGTTCCTTTGATCGACGCTCGTTCGGGCATAGTCATGCACCGATCATTGCATTCCGGTGACCAAGAGTCTATTGATCATCGGATAATTTGTCCGAACGCGACCGATTTAGCAGGTCTCACGGGGCCAAGGCGGCACAACCCTTGGCCTACTTGGGGTTGGTCCAGGGAATGTTATTGTCGGCCATGGCTCCCAACCGCCCACACGGAGCGATGCATACGGGACGACGGGTCGGATTGTCCGTCTGCACTAAAATATTATTTCACAGCCTGACGTCGACGTGGCTGGGGTATGCAAGTGAGGTACGCAGAGTCGATTCGCGCGACGCCTAGGTTTCGTAATACATATCTGATAAGCTCGAGGCTTGAAGTGCGAAAGCTGCTGGAGGCATCTGCAGTTCGCTCAGCATGCATGCGCTAGTGGATGCAGAGTTTTTACCTCGCTAGCGCTTGATCTGTGTTAGATATTGAGAACGCCCGGGCAGACTTGGGCTAGGAGCACATACCAGACCCTCAGACGAAGGTATGGCTTCTCGAAACAAGCGGTAGTCATTTGGTCACGGCCTAAGGTCAGCAGAATCATGTATAACGATGAGCTAGTCAGTGTCGCGGAAACATCCCAATGCGAACCTGAGTGGGATCCGAGAAACCCTGAGCGCCCGAGACGAGGTGCTCTGTGAACAATGAACGTCTGAGCCGACGTGTGAGTTCGAAGCAAAGCCGCTACGTACCACAAGGCACCCTTTTCTTTCACAAACCCAATGCGTCCATGCACCATCCCAGTAAGGACATCGCCGACACGTCCCGGGGTCGTTGTTTACGATGTCGACAGTTTAGTCAGACCACAGTGAGCGAATAGTTTCGCAAGGTACATGGCTCTCAGTCGGGACGCGCAGTGGCATACGACGACGCGTTGCGGACAGTGAGGTGGTCGGAGAACAAAGAGGAATGTCAAGGGACCACAAATGGGTCGCATATATGTGCAAGAAAGGTGCGTGCGTCTGGGACTAAGAACCGCCATGGAGAAGGGTGCACGCAGTCGACGTTGGCGGGCAGCTCAAAGTTTGCGACAGGGACTGTTGAGGAAGTCAAACATTTGAAACATCACGTCGGACTCGAGAGGGAAACTAGTTGGTCCACCCAAAGACGATGGTAGTGTTTGTGCCCTTGATGGCAAAAGCATGCATCACCTTCTCTAGCGAGTTCATCATCATCTACAAAAATCGTGATAGTGACCAACTGGCCTCTGCCATTAATCCGAGCAATCTTCCGTATTATCTGATCCGAGGATGAACATGGCTCTTTGCCACAACTGCAGACAGCAAAATCAGGTCGTTTAATCCATCCACTAGGCCACGCTTGGCTGAACGGTCGACCCCGGCCGCATGTCTATCGCAATTTCACCCAAGGTAATGAATCAAGACTCGACCCTCCTTGCAGTCAAGTGCTCGACGTTAGTCTTTTCTAACGGTCCTCCGGGAAAACACCGCCGATTGTAGTGCTAGACCGAGTTATCATCATCCACTTCAGCCCGGGTATTTGACCTAGTTGAGGTGGGTGGTGATTAGATCTTCTCTGTTTCATGTTAACAGTGTGTGCGATAGCTACCCTCTCCAGTGTCAGAGGAGCGTCGTTTCGATCCTAGCGCACGCACTGTCACTTGTTTCAACACAGGTTCAACAGAACCCGCTCCCTCATACATTATCTGTCCATGCATCCGTCTCACAGTCGGGTTCTACATTCAGAGGATGTGGGTCCGTTGCAGGCTGAGTTAGAACGTCGACGATAGGGACGAAGAGGGACGGTCACGATTGGACGACTCATCAAGCACGCCCTCAGGAACCCCCAGACGAGCATCTTGCCAATGCAGGCAATACGCTCAAACAGACAAACGTCGACGTCCTCATCCGCCCGGCGTGTAAAAGTGAGCATGCCTCCTTCTCGGTGGCGTAGATCTCTGACCAGCCTACTTGGCGAATGACTGCAGTGTCCACAAACCCCCAGCCTAGAAGAAAGACATTCCTGGCGAGGCTATACTTCAATCTGCCCCCAAATCAGGGTTGTCTGGTGAGCTGCCCAAGACTACGCTGGGTTCAAGGAACAGGCTTCCGATCAAACCGACAATGCAATACAAGCGTCCTCACGTGGCCAACATAACATTCAGGTCGTGAGTGTCCTTCGTGCCCTGGAGAGCCGAAACCCACAGTTTTTCTTTCTTAGGAGACCCCTCAGACCGTACCTTTGCGATCACAACTTTTCGCGCTATGTATGGGTACCTGGATAGTCTTGTTGTGGCAACGCGAGCCACAATGCCGAGCTGAATGAGATGTCAGACCGCATGCGACACTCGCAAGTTATGTATATCATGGGCGCGTCTAATTGTTGCCAGTCATTCTGACGAGACATTCGAACTGTATTATTGGTAGAGTAGTACCGAAGATTTAGTGTTTATGTAGATTCGTCATGTCCGTCATTTGATCGACACTGGTCCGAGCTACCTCCGAGTCCACGAACACGTCTATGAGACAGTGTCCGCTTCACTCATGACGCAGTCCGACTTTACTCACAAACTGCGTATAGGAAACAGCAGACACGATGTTCCGCTGGCAAGGTTCATGAAGATGAACTGCAAAAGCGTCTGTCGTAGTACAGATGTACAGAGAAGCTCACCCTTGTCTTTCTGTCATGATTCAGTATACCTCCAGCCCTGAGATCGCCTCAGCTTGTCCTGATGAGACCAGAGCCCATGAGTGACATCTGTGGCTCAGAACGAAAGTTCCTGTATAGTGCTTGGTGGTTGTTCTATGCTAGATTCGCTCATCTATTTATGTAGAGCTGCGTCATCAGTGAGGAAGAAGGGAGAGCCAGTGAGGAAGAAGGGAGAACTGGCAGTGACGCACTTTCAACGGTGGGGAAAGCGATTCTCACATTATTCCAGCAAACGGCAGCGGGATGCGGACAAACAGGTAGCAAGGACACCAACTTTGTCAGGGCCACCACCCGACGCCCTGCGAAAACGTGTTCAATGCGCATACATCCGCAGCGTTCAAGCACAAGGTGAGTTGTACGAAAGAAAACACCTGACGCAGAGGAGCATGTGAACCCTTATTGGTGTTTCATCGTCGGCGATACATAGTTGGCGACATACCGCTTGCGGTCCTGAGTTTCCCTTCGATGATCAGCCCACTTGTTCAGGTTTGCAATACCGGTAACCAACGTCTAGGTTAGTAAATCTCACGAGGACCAAGATTAACCCCATACGAAGCCCGCGTTGGTTGGGCTCTATCTCGAGGGCAGGTCTTGCACATATTTGCCATTTGGGCCACAGACTTGGTCCCGGCAGATTAGCATAGTGGAATGCCGGTGTAGGTTAAGTTATCTCGACCTAGTACAACGCATTGACGGTCGTCTGGACCGTTTGTGCCAAGTGGACGTTATCCTCACAGCCCATCGTCGACGCGACTGACGTCTGCGATAAGTACAGGAATAAACCGTGACAATATAGATGACTTGCATAAGGGCTGGGCACAGCCCAGCCGCTCTACATAACTGAAAAGCGCGGGAATTACCAAGCCAACGAAATCAGGCCTGTTGGACTAGGGTTCAAGGTAAACGTGGAGGCCCAAGACACGTAAACCGCGTACCACTCGAAGCACCCTTTTCCATCACCAACCCACTACGTCCACACCTCCGTTGTTTCCCAGAGTATTTGTACGATGCTGACAGTTCAGTCAGACCACAAAATGCAAGTAGTTTCAGAAGGGGACTCTGAAATAGTGTACGCAGTCACATTCCACCCAGACAGTGTACACTTTTTCGAGGGAACCAGCAGGGGCATTCGACGACGACAGGTTGTGGATGGCAAAGTAGTAGGAGAGCAAAGCGGAATGGATATGAACAGCATTTCCGTGTCAAGGGACCACAAATGGGTCGTATGTGGCCACACGGGAGGAGCATGCGTATGGGACGAAGAACTGCACGAAAAGGTCGTGGAGGTGGAGGACGGAAAGGCTGTTTCAGCAGTCGACGTACGCAGCACGAGATTTGCGACAGGGGCCAAAGGGGATGTCAACATTTGGAACATCACAACGGGAGAAAAATTAGTTGGTCCCCTCAAACATAACATGGTCTCTGGCCTCAAGTTCTCTCCTAACGGTCAACGAATCGCCATTGTCTGTTCTAACCACGAATCGGATCCGACCCTGACCATCTTTGTCTACGACAGTCACAATGGTAACCCATTGATCACCTTCGAGAACACGACGCCAGCTGAGTATCTGACAACTCCTCTTGCCTGGTCCTTGGATGGACGACGACTTTTCGCTACATCCACGAACAGCAGGATCAGGTCATTTGATTCATCCACTGGGTCCCGGCTGGCTGAATGGCCAATCCACGAAGATGGTGACCCCGAGCGCATGTCCATCGCAATTTCGCCCAACAGCAAATTCCTTGCTTGCTGTGCTGGTCGTTTTACTTCCTTTTGGGACGCTTCGAGTTACACGCAGATTGGCATCATCGAGGACACCGGGAGCATACGGTCTATTGGCCTCTCACCGAATGGCCGGCATCTCGTAACCGGAAGTGGGGAAACGGAGAAAATTATTATCTGGGATCTCGGCAGCGTTCTCTCGGAATACTACCTCGCCACCAATGTATGCATTAGATTCCGTCGTGTGGAAATGCTGTTCACCGAGTCCCCTTTTCATGTATTCAGCCCGCACTAAATCAGGAAGAGAACCCGTTGAACCAAGCTGGAGGCCAAGATCCTCGCAAGGTAAGACAGCCGAACAACCCTATCGCTGAGACCACTAGACCACTAGTTTATTCTCGTTTATTGCACAGGCAGACTTGGATGGCCTGCAAGGCGGTAAACCAAAGCTCAATCGTTCTCAGCCAAGAGTTGGAAACCAAGGCAATAGTGGTCTGCTTGAAGTGCGTCTCATATGGCCCTTTTGACACTCCATTGACTAGTAATAGACAGAGTTGCCACCAACCACGTCGGCCCCCGTGTTTGACCTCGACGAGGTAGGTCATGACTAGTCATTCTCTGCTTTGTGCTAACGGCTTGCGGCAGCCACCTTCTCCGTTGTCGGATGAGCGTCATCCCTATCCTGGTGCGGCGCCATCGGTCACGACCCGAGCTCGTCAGTACGTGCCCCATCATCTACCAATAACTTCGTCCGTCGAGGTACCTGAACCACGACCAACCCTAGGTATGAAGGCTCATCTAGGGGACGCCAGACTTTTGGGAGTTGGTTTATATCGATGACGAAGAGGAACGACCGCGATCGAGCATCACCCTCCGAGGAGCCACCTCGGATGACTGCACCTCGAAGACAAGCGAGGCTTTCAGACGCACAAACTTCGAGGTTTTCCCCCGCGAAACGGCAAAGAGTGAGTATATATAGTTTTTCGCGAATAGGCCACAGACAGCTAACTCATCGGCTCAGCGTGTGGTCGCCATGTCTGCCCGTAAGCCCCCGAGTGCCACTACCGCACCTCAGAAGAAAAATGGCCCCGGCGAAGCTGCAGCCCAATCTACCGTCCAACCTGGGGTGTCTGGTGCACTACCCGCTCAGACTGCTCCGGTCTTTGAGGGCGGCCCTGCTAATGCCACCGCCAGTGCAAACCAGGCGTCGTCGGGCGGTCTACGCGACGTTGAGGTGACAGCATCCTTGGTGTACTGGTAAAATGGATACTCACGACTTTTTGCAGCGAGGACTCGAGGCGACGGCTTGGCGCAAACTTGATTTGGCATGTTCGGTCTGGGTGCCCCCATGGTGCTGCTGTGGCAGCACGGGTCACGGCATCGATATGAGTTGAACGGGAGCCGTTAGGTCGCGGACGACGATCACCAGTTCTATTAAAACTGTGTTCAAGTGTCACGAGTCACTCTAGTGGGACATTCGAACTGTATTTTCAATGTCAGTACTGGGGGCTTGCTGTCTCTTTTGGTGTGGTTATATGGGACCTAGTGCTCATCGTTAGGGCTTGCCTCTTCTCGTTTGGGTTCCGCGATCCAAAAGACCTAAGTACATGTCTCGCTTTTCTCCAGACTATCGCCGACTAAGCCACCCTCACGGTGAAATTTATGGACGTCTTACAGGAAAAAACCAGTCACGACCGCGCTTAACAGGGGCATGGTCAATCAAGATGAATTGACTGCTGAAAAATGTCGCAACACACGAGAACCCCGACCTTGTTCTACGAACCGATATCCAACCACCTCTAGCCGGAGCTCTCCTCATCTTGTCCGGATGAGACTCAGCCGACTCGGCCCGTGATTGACACCCATAGCTCGGAATCAAAGTGCTATGTGCACGCAGTCGAGGTTCTGTTCTAGATTCTCTTGTCATTTTACGCTAATCTAAACCGAGTCGCACGATATTGGTAAGCGATCAAATCAAGGGAGAGAAACATAGCGAACGATGTTAACAGGGATGCACCTACGACATCAGCAACCGGACCCGGACACTAACTGTGTTAGGGCGTGACATACCTTGACATGCCGACGGCGGTCAGCATGCACGCATACAATCCGCAGTGCTCAAGGTAGCCACACAGCCCATCTTAATTTTCAAGGTGAATCACGCTAAAAAAACCTGACACCGTGAATCCGTGAGCTTTCGCCGGTGTTTCATCGTTCGTACATGGTTGGCGACCCACTACATTCTACACCGTCGAAAACCCCGAGTGTAGTCTGCTGGCTCTGTACACTCGGACGCGTGACGCTGGGTTGTCATGACGAGGCTCTGAGACTCTCTGCCTTGTCATGGACCCTGGGTACCATTGCTTCTAGCGCAGGTCATTCGTCGGGTCTCGTCATCAAAAGGCATTTCAGCCCGTTCATTCATCGTCCTGGGGTTCCTTGAGAGTAGTTGTGTACTAATGCTTTGGATTATGGGAAACCGGATGTCTACTGGCAAACATCTTGTTCGAACACTACTTGGCACATCTCACGGAGGCGGGAGATGTAAACCCTACATGGGCTCCGCGTTAGTCGAGCTCCATCTCGGCACGAGTGTTCAAACTTGCCTTGCGGGCCGCAAATGAGGTCTGGGCACATTAGCAAGGGGTTCTCGACCGGCTCACAGTACGGATGATGGTCGGCTTGACTATTGGCGTGAGCGGCC
>JBBPTY010000330.1:0-20531 GCA_038094335.1 Tylopilus aff. striatulus | reverse complement strand
CAGGTCCCTGCTATAGCTCGGACTCTGGGGTCGAGACCAGATCCAGAAGTCCTAGTCATGTGGCGAGGATATTGCATATGACGTAGTCACAGTACCCATAGATGGCCAACAGAGTTCCCCCCCTCACAATTCGGGTTGGTAGGCCCTCCAGGTTTCCGGGTCTCTATCTCTGCCATCAAAGTCAAAGATGAAACGCCGCAACTTAAGGCTGTGTGGGCCACGGTAACTATCGGGCGATAGCTGCCGTCGTCCCTCTCTGTCGCTTGCCTTGATCGTGTCTGTGGTCACCATGACGTTTTCACCCTCAGGTTTCCGCTAGCTGCTGCATCGCCAAGGAACCCCTACGCAAGGCCTCACCGCGCGCTTACAGCATGAGCCAATCATAGACCGCGTATCGTCCCGTTGGCTTTCAAGCCTACTGATGGTGTTGAAATTCGAGATGATCTAGGCTCACGAAGGACAAACTGTATTGTGTGCGCATGACGGGCTCGCAGGTGCCGTTCTTCCACTGAGTTTGCGAGAAAATACACGAACGCTCTGGTTGATAACAAATTGATGAAGTGACAGACGTAAACCACTTGATCCCATTCACTACCGTGGCCCGTACCGGCACGCCAACGCCATGAAGGTACCCAGATTGAAACATTTACCCTACGCCATGTCGACTTTTCTTGCTAAACAAAAAAGCATGTGAGCCCAAGCAAAAGGCGCACACGTGGTATTCCATCGCCTCAGTGCCGTGAGCATACGAGGTCTCGTGACCCATGTCTTCGGAAGCCCACGTCGTACTTGAGTAATATAATGGATGTGTTCCGCTGTAGCCGTTCTGTTAGTATCGTCAGCGTAGGGTCTTCGGGGATAACAGATAACGTCGTTCAACTGTCTGCGTGGGATTGCAAGCAGTCACTTGTCGCTCCCATCAGTGCAGTAGGAAGGCGGACTCCATGGTCCTACTACCTTACCTTTGTTTCGTCTTGGTTTAGACGTAACTTGTGGTATTGAGGGATGGATAGACCCTGAGGCTGCTCTAGACTCGCGTTCTATGTCTAAAAGCGAGAATCAAAATATTTATACATAAACGAGCTATGACGGAATAGGACGACGACCTGCGTGATGAGTCAAGAACATTCCGAATGCTAGAAGGTGCTACTCACTGGGAGGTAGGATTTGGGAAGGACACCACCAAGATTTCATACAGTGACGTCCTCTGGAAATTTACATCCGGTGATTTCAAGACGTCTGTCATCGGGGGACAGGGTAATGAAAAGTATCTCATTAGTTTCCTCGATGATAGCGATCCGTGCGTAATTTGAAGTGTCCCATGAGACAGAACGACCAGAGCAGAGAGCAATATATTTACCGTCTGCAGAAATGTAAATAGATATGTATGGGAGTGTTACTATGAAGCTGCCATTTGTCAAGCTGCATTCCGGTTGGACTGAAAGACTTGATGGAAAGGCTAGTGGATAAGACAAATAGCTGTTGTTCATCAATGGACCGAGCAATGGGATGTACGGATGGATCAGGTGGGTGCCGAATTGAAAGGAGTTGGTCGCCATTGCGACTGCTGAAGACGTGGAGAGTCCCGTCTGCTGTGCTTACATAGAACGGCGGTACGCTCGCCATCCGGCGAACACTTTAACTCAATAACACTGCCATCACTGAGTTCGAGCGGGCCAACTGACCTCTTCCCTGCGGTGATGCTGCAGATGGACACATTCCTGTGGCGAACCTCCTGCAGTCGGGTGCGACACCGATTCTGCTCACCGTCCCGATGTTCTTCAATTCGACGGTCCTTTTCCAGAGCTCTGCGTCCCACGCGCTCGCTCCCTTTGCGGTCCCGCATACAACCCATTTATGGTCCCTTGACGTCGAAATAACCTGTCTGTTCCCTTACCTGTTTTCCGTCTGTAAGCCGCCACTATCGAATCCCCTCGCTGGTCCCGTCGTACAGATGCAAGCCGTCGGTGTGGAAAGCGACGGCGAATACTTCACAGGACCGCTTGCAAGAACTAGTATGGTGTTATGGTCTAGCTAGATGATCAATGCGGTGCTCGTCTTCAAGTCCCACGGACGACCACGTACCAGGTTTGGCCGACGACTCGGACATTCTTACCAATAGTGCGCACGCACAAGCTTCTAGATGTCATGGATTTGGCTTAGTCGTAGTGCGTAGTAACGTGTGTTCGTTGGTTCGATTCTATTTGGGCAAGCTGCAGCGCCTCTGTGATGCATGTGGTCTTCGATGCTTATCGCAGGAAGTGACTGGCAAAGATAGTTGCCAGGCAACTCAGATCATCGCAAGCACTGAACATCGTTGTCGGTCGGCTAACATCATTTTTCAGCCTGTTTGGTCGCGACACGCCAGAAGTCTTGAAAAGCTGCAATTTTTTGCAACGGCAGGTCCCAGTTGACTATATACAGTTAGCTTGATCTTAATTAAGAGAGGGCTGGGCATGGAAGTCAGAACCATTTGTATTACTGTTCTGAGGGTTGCGATATCATAAACCACTGAAATTGAACATAAATTAGCTAGGATAATACACCCATATGAACACGATAGGGAAGATAGCATTGGCCGAGTGGTGTATCGAGCATCCATCGCACCGTAACCCTTGTGGGCGTTTCATACTATGGCCCATGAGGCCGCAAGTCAACGGTGGGTTCCCAACACCTGCCTGTACGACATTACGCATCTCAACTTCCACCTCAGGTTCGCCTGGTAGAATCTCACCTCGACGTGCAAGTTGCTGGGTCTCCAGGTTTCTTCCTCATGGCGCAGGCCAACACCCGGGAGAACATTGATGATTTCATTGGCCTCGCGTGATCGCGGACATACAAGTCCTTGGAGAGCAACCAAGAGGCGTTCAACCGTGTCTTGGTCTACATCGTCGTCCCAAGTTGTTAAAGCAGCTTCCAAGCTACCTGGGTGGCCGTACAGAGCGGATTATACGTCGAGATATATGACAGCGGGGCTCAAAGGGATGGCTCGTAAACTTCCAACTACATCATAGTATCGTGTTGAGGCAGATGCGGAGATGAGATGCAGAGGATTGCCGCGGTGTCCACATGCGGTGGAGTTGGGTTGGGGGTAATAGGCAATCTGAGGCGCCGGTGGCCCAGGATGGCGAGGTAGGCGAAGAGCGCCACCAGCGGGCGTGCGGTCCGGCAATAGCTTTTATCGGTGGCTGGGGAACGTGAAGCCGACGACTAGAATCAGATTCAACATACCCAATCTTGGCGGCGACGTGAAGGCGGTAGGGGTTGGAGATTCGGCCTCAGCTTGAGACTGTCAGCGTCGTATCAGCTGTTGGAGTTTGTAGTAGTTGACGCTTGTTCAAGTTCGTCGGAGTTACTGTTTGACGACGATGTCCACTTTGACGAACTCCTCATATCTACTCCGACTTTTGCTGTCGCTCATCACTCGCCTCCGACTGTCCACTCGCTCTATAGCACTCGCTCTCCAAACGCTGCCGGGTTCATTGTGGAGGTGGTTTCTAGCATTTGCACGCTCTGGATGCCAGTCCCGCATTCGGCTGAGCGCAAGCAATGTCCGTGCCAGCCCCGTGCAGCAGGAACACCGGGTGCCGGACGTCGAGGTGGAAACGGTACAAGACACAAGTACAAGTCTCACCCGCTCACCACCAGAGAAAGTCACTTGGCAAAGCCGGTTGTCGACGCTTCGAGGCCTCACCTCAACTTCCCAGCTAGAAGCTTTCTCCTTCCGACATGCGATACCAGGATCTCAGCGCTATGCTTTGGATAACCCCAGCACAAATAAGCGAGTCATGTTGGCGTTCTTCTCGTCCTCTTCTCATACCAAGTCTTAGTTTACCACTATTCGCCGACTCCAAGGATGAAATTCCAGCCGGACAGCAAACGCTCGTATCGTCGTGGGTTCTCTCCTTTACGAGATTGATTCCGCATTCCGTAACCCTGGTCAATCTAGTCTGCCACCGCTTCCACATGGGTGGAAGCGATACGTTCATCCCGAAGGTGTTTGTCTATTCTACCATGAAGACCTAGTATGTTCCTTTTTTCTGTGCAGAACGGGTCTATTGTAACCATTTCGTAGCACATACTCACGGAGCATGATATCAGCAATCATCCAAAAGAAAAAGAGATTCTTCTCTGTGCCATGAAACTCGTCGAAAGGGCTATCCAGATGAATGGCATTACCCTGGACAAACACACAGAAATCGTACTCAACGTGGACAGAGCCCAAACTCGGGTTTGTCACTACTACTTTGTCGACCATACGCAACGCCTTCTCTTCTGGGTGGATCCAGTGGGGGTAAAGGATCTTAACATTCATCCTCGGAAGAACAGCGGGTACAACCATATCAGTATGTCGCTTGTGTAATTGATGTCGTCCACTGATCGCTACGCAGAGTATAAGGTCGAGTCGTATTATTGGTGTGTCCTATTGGCCTTTCAGGTATCACTATCCCTTTGCTCGCTGCATTCTGCATGCCACTAAGCCCAGTGCCAGCGTATTTCAGTGTAACCTTCCTTCAAGGTCGCACTGCGAATATTATCCCCATACCTGGACCATTTCGCAAGAAGTTGTCAAAGAACTTAGAGGAATGCTCAGTTATGCCAAGATCGGTGCGCCATTTTTTACCGTGCCTTTCCTGCACTTTAACCAGTAAACAGACACGATAACTACCGACTCCTCGTCCAGCCCGTTTGGACAAGATGAACTTGTTGCAATGTTGTCACTTCTGGACATGATTAAGGGTGTGCCTCCCTCCTTTAGCCATACCAACGTCACTGACTTTGAGTAAAGATGACACTGGGATTTCAGATGCATACAAAACCTGGGCCATTGGTGAGACCATGTTTTCTATCGAAAACCAATTTGTACTGATGCCTGACAAAGCCCGCCTGATGACATACTTGAGTGAGTGTTAAACACGTGCTATAAGCTATTTTTCCTGAAAAGTGCTAGCTGAAAATCAATTCATAAATTTCTGTGGTCAGAAATGCGCTCGCTTGAATGCCGATACCACGCTGTTCAAGAAACCAGATTGGAACCATCAGCTTGCATTCCGACTTATCAACCTGCTCCTCCTCGGGTCACCGAACAAGCACGCACTTCGCTTGCAGAGAGTCTGGGTCGATGGTACTATCATCCAGCCCCGCTGGAAGGATTTTGTCAATAGGATTACTTCCGAGTTAGGCCGGTACACCATATTTGTGCGTTATTTTTGGCTTTGGCTGGATAGCTTATCGTTTGCAGTCCACAGTGATGCTCGCCGTCAGCTTCAGCTTCTTGGCCCTTCCCGGCGCTGCGGCCGGTCCAATTCAAATCATTATCTATTGCTCTATTGTGTCGACGATTGCGTCTATCGTCTTCTCTTTTGGTTTATTGAACGTGTACACTACCCCACGACTGCTGAATGCTGGGAATGTGGTATGTCTGCCCTTACCTTGTCGCGCGTACCCGGCACATGCTCACACAAGTTGGACAGACACAAGCGTTTGGGGCGCTCAGTCGAACAAAGACCGGCATGGCGAGTATAGCCATCACACACAGTCTCCCTATGGCGTCGCTTGTGTGGTCGTACGTCATGCACCCGTCGCTGGGGTTGACGCGCTGCTCACGCATGCGTTTTGCAGGATCACGTTTTTTTCTGTGGCACTTGCGGTGCAGATATATAGTCCAAAGCAACCTGCCACCGTCGCCGCGCTCAGTGTCGAAATTTTGGTCATCCTGTTGTGCGTGTTCATAGGCGTCAGGGTGATGAGGCATTTCTCGAGGGACGGCGGGTCTGATGGGGGTACCTCTACGGACGTCAATACGCCTCTGCCAGCAAGCGAGGAACCTTCCAGGAACGATGGCGTCGTATTGGATGATGTCGAAAGAGGGTACCACCGCATCGAGGACCATGCAGCTAGTGAATCGCAAGTAGCTAGCCAGACACATTGAACAAGTTGTCGGTGGATGGTGTATAACGGCAAGTTAGTGATGGGTATTACAGCAATAATAATAATAAACATGGCCACGGCCTCGTGCCTCACCCTAGCCACCCGTTCTGCGACCTGCGCGGCGACAGCGTAACCAGGAAGGTAGAATGATCGAACAGTTTACATCAATAACGATTGGTCCGTCCGTGCTACGCTGTAAAGAACACGAGTGAGCCTTCATGGTGACTGCATGAAATGGATCCCCAACCTCAACCTGGGCTGGTTCACAATGCTCTCCCGATGTATCAGGTTGCGCTAGGGCGGGAGGAGGAATGGGGATGGTTGCCGGACGCGGAGGGACCTCGGGCACTCGATTTGATGGCCCTGGTTCAGTAGAAGGGGCAGCAGGAACAGAATTGGGTGTAGGTTTGGGTACAGCCTGCGAATTGGCAAGAATAGCCTCCTTGATCTGCGGGATAATAGAATCAATTTGAATATATTATCGTGAGCACGCCGAACATGAACATGCCTTTTTTGACCCGGAATAAGGCTTGACAACGGTCCGCTGAATGCATCAGTGAGACATGCGTGTCTGGTCATCGAGAGGAAGTGGCATATTCACCTTTTGCTTCTTAGCAAAGGTGATCGTCGAGGGTTGCTGGATTGAGCGTGTCACCTGGGGACGGCGCGTACTCGTTTCAGAGGGCTGTTCTGACTGCGTTGGATGGGGAGCCTGATTACGAGTCCTGCGTTGCATTACAGACATGAACCAGCCACCAAGACCTGGATGTTGCTTTCCTTGAGACGACTTGGCTTCGATAGAGGATTGCTGAGGTAGGTCTTGTGATGTTGCGCCAAGATCGAGAGGGCCTTCATTTGATGCCAGTGACTTTGGAGCCTGCGACATAATTCAGTACATTGGAGAGCAGACGTTGTCACCGCTCACCTCGTCGAAGTCGAACACGGGTACAGTCGTGCTTTGTGGCATCTCAACCTGTTTGCGCAGTCAGTGTGGAGTTCTGCGAGGTATGATACCCATGCTTACATCCAGCAAACCCTCTTGATTTCGGTCCTGATTAGATGACTCCACTTGGGGCTGGGTGTCTGTTCGACCTCGAAGTTGTTCATCTCGCGTAGTTTGAGACTGGAAATAGACACGAATAAATAGTTGTTCTTGACATATGGAATCTGGGCTCACATGGATATAGGACTCTGGGAGAATACCACTGAGGTCCCAGAGCTGGACTTTCCCCGAGGAGTCGGAACCAGTTGCGAGATGGGTACCATCAGGGGAGAGGGCGAGAGAGTAAATCTCATTGGTGTCTCCGAGAACGGCTAGTTGGACATGCATTGATGGGTCCCAAATTGAGACGTAACGGCCAGAGCAGCAAGCAATGAATGTGCTGTCTGAAGAAAGATAGATAGATATACGACTGGGGTTGTTGTCTTCGTGAATTCGCCATTCGGAAAGTTGAGATCCAGTGGAAGGGTCGACAGACTTGATTTGACTATTCTTGGATACGATGAAGAGCTGTTTTCCATCTGCAGACCAGGCAATAGGAGTCGATGGAATTCCGGTAGGGATCGAGTTCTCGATAATGACGAGCTGGTCGCCAGTATGGGAATCGAAAATCCGAGTGGCAGGGGGAGAGTAGTAGGCAGCAGCGAGATGATCACCATCGTGAGAGAACCGGACGCCACTTACAGTAGTGCCTCCCTCGCCATAGTGAAGTGGACCGACGAGTCGTTCACCTGTCTTGATGTCCCAAACACTCGCTTTCTCGAGAATCCCTGTTACAAATCGAGTGCAGTCAGGCGCAATGTCGACCGAACACACATCCTCTCCTTGTTCTACCTCAACCAGCTTTTCATGAAGTTCCCCATCCCACACGATGGTACCATTTGTCCAGGTCCCACCAACTACCCATTTCTGATCCAATGATACTGAAATAGCCATCACATCCATGCCTGTCTGCTCCCCAACTTGCTGCCCATCCTCAATTCGCCACCGTTGGATCCCTCTGGTTGTTCCGCTGAAGACATACAGGCCGGTGGGATCGAATGCCACCGTCTGCAGATCATTAGACCCAGTTTCAAGAACCACTTCTGATCTCATCTGTCAGCATGACAAAAAATATTCCAGGAGCTTCCACACACCAGGAGTCGTTGGGGACATTGCCATGGTCTGCACCCGTAGGATTCCAGATGGCGAGGAAGGGGACGTTTGCTCGTGGAATGAAGCACTGCGGGTGCCCTCAAACACGTTCCATTCGCTTGGTTTGTTTACAACGCGTCTCGCATCTTTAAGCGCCCGGAGTCTTATTTGGATCAAAACTCCTGAGTGCTTCCTCATTCTCTCAAGCAAGCAGCACCTTTGTCGGGGATGAGGAAAACTGGGACTGCATATTGTGCCGAGTTCGTACTCCAATTTTCATGGAAAGTAAGGGGCCACCCGTACTGACGATTCTGGTCGTAATGCCGATACCATGTCCAAGAAACCAGATTGGGATCCTTGGCTTGCATTCCGACTTGTCAACTTGCTCCTCCTTATGTCATCGACAAGCACGCACTTTGCCCACAGAGCCTGGGTTGATGGTCGTATCATCCAGCCTCACTGGAAAGATGTCGTCAACAGGATTACTTCCGGGTTGGGCCGGTACGCCATATTTGTGCGTTTTTCTTGGCTTTTGTGTGAACAAGTAGCTCATATCCCAAAGCCCACGAGGATACTCGCCGTGGCTTCGGTTTCTAGGCTGTTCCCGGCGTCACCACCGTCGACGCTGCAGCCGGTCCGATTCAAACCACTTCATAGTGTCGACAATTGCGTCTATCGTCTTCTCCTTTGGTTTATTGAACGTGTACACTACCCCTTGCTTACTGAACGCTGGGAATGTGGTATATCTGTCCTTGCTCTGTCACACATTCTCGGCACACACTCACCCTGATCGGACAGACCCAAGCGTTTGGAGCGCTCAGTCAAACAGAGATCGGCATGGCGAGTATATCCATCAGTCTCCCTATGGCCTCGCTCGTGTAGTCGTACGTCATGCATGCGTCGCTCGGGTTGACGCACTGCTCACTATGCGCTTTACAGGATCATGGTTTTTCTGTGGCACTGGCGGTGCAGATATACAGTCCAAAGTAACCTGCCACCGTCGCCGCGCTTAGTGTCGAAATCTCGGTCATCCTTCCAGGAACGATGGCGTCATATTGGATGATGTCGAAAGAGGGTACCACCGCATCGAGGGCTATGGAGCTAGTGAATCGCAAGTAGCTAGCTAGACACATTGAACAAGTTGTCGATGGATGGTATATAACAGCAAGTTAGTGATGGGTATTAAAGAAAAGAATAGATGTCCACAGCCTCGTGCCCCACCCTAACCATCTGTCCTGCGACCTGCGCGGCGACAACGAAACCAAGAGGGAAGAATGATCGAACAGTTCATGTCAATAACGACTGGCCCGTCCGTGCTATGCTGTAAATAACGCGACTAAGCTTTCATGGTGACCACATGAAATAGATCCCCTACCTCAACCCGGGCTAGTTCACGATGTCCTCCCAATGTGCCGGGTTGCACTGGGGCGGGAGTAGGAGTGGGGGTGGTTGCTGGACGCAGAGCGACATCGGGCACTTGGTTTGACGGCCCTGGTTCAGTAGAAGGGGGAGGAACAGAATTGGGTGTAGGTTTGCGGGTAGTCTGCGAGTTAGCAAGAATAGCCTCCTTGATCTGCGGGATAGTAGAATCAACTTGAATATATTACCGTCACCATATTAAACAAGAACATGCCTTTTTTGACCCGAAATAAGGCTTGACAACGGTCCGCTGAATACATGGGTGAGACGTGCATGTCTGATCATGGAGAGGAAGCGGTATGCTTACCTTTTGCTTCTCAGCGAAGGCAATCGTCGAGGGCCGCTGACCCGAGCGTGTCACCTGGGGACGTCGCGTGCTCGCCTCAGTGGGTTGTTCTGGAGGTGTTGAACGGGGAGTCTGATTACGGATCCTGCGTTGCATTACAGACTTGAGCCAGCCACCGAGACTTGGATGTTGCTTTCCCTGGGACGATTTGGCTTCGATTGAGGATGGTTGAGGTAGGTCTTGAGGTGTTGCGCCGAGATCGGGAGGGCCTTCGTTTGATGCCAGTGAGTGTGGAGCCTGCGACATAATTCAACACATTGGAGAGAAAACGTTGTCACTGCTCACCTCGTCGAAGTCGAACACGGGTGCAGTCGTGCCTTGTGGCAGCTCAACCTGCTTGCGCAGTCAGTGTGGAGTTCTGCGAGGTGTGATACGCATGCTTACATCCAGCAAACCGTCTCGATCCCCATTTCGATTAGATGACCCTGCTTGGGGTTGAGCATTCGTTTGATCGCGAGGCTGTTTTTCTGGTTTACTTTTGGACTGGAAATAAACATGAGTGAGTCATCGCCCTTCAGTGAATCTGGGCTCACACGGACATTGGACTCTGGGAGAATGCTACCAAGATCCCAGATGTTGATATTTCCCGAGGGAGAACCAACTGCGAGACGGGTACCATCGGGGGAGAGGGTGAGAGCGAGAATATGGTCAGCGTCTTCGAGAATGGCTAGTTGAACGTGTGTCGACTGGTCCCAAATCGAGACGTAATAGCCAGAGCAGCAAGCAATGAATGTGCCGTCTGGAGAGAGTGTGATAGATATACGATCTGAATAGTTGTTGTGATGAATTCGCCATTCAGAAAGTTGAGACCCAGAGGATGAATCGAAAGACTTGATTCGACCACCCTCAGATACGACGAAGAGCTGTTTTCCATCTGCGGACCAGGCGATAGGAGTCAACGGAAAGAGGGGAGGGATTGAGTTCTCGATGACGACGAGCTGGTCACCAGTGCGAGAATCGAAAATCCGTGTGGCTGGGGGACTGAAGTAGGCAGCAGCGAGACGATCGCCATCGCAAGAGAATCGAACACCGCTCACAGTAGTGTTTCCCTCTCCAAATTCGAGTGGACCGACCAATCGTTCGCCCGTCTTGATGTCCCAAACACTCGCTTTCTTGGTAATCCCCGTCGCAAATCGAGTGCAATCAGGTGCAATGTCGACTGCCCACACACCCACTCCCTCCACTTCGACCACCTTTTCACGAAGCTCGCTGTCCCACACAATGGCACCGTTTCCCCAGGTCCCAATGACGACCCATTTCTGATCCATCGATACTGAAATGGCGCTCACATTCATACCTGTCTGCTTCCCAACTTGCTGTCCACCCTCGACTCGCCATCGTTGGATCCCGTCCTCTGTTCCACTGAAAATATGCACACCATTCGTATCGAAAGCGACCGCTTGTACATTGTTAGACCTGGTTTCAAGAATCGCTTCTAGTCTTAATTGTCAGCACGGTATAAGACGGATTCCCAAAACGTCCACGCACCGGGAGTCATCGAGGACATTGCCATGGTTTACACCCGTAGGATTCCAGACGGCGAGGAACGGGACGTTCGCTCGTGGAGTGAAGCACTGTGGGTGCCCCCAAAACACGTTCTGGCATTCGCTTGGTTTGTTTACAAGGCGTCTCGCGTCTTTAAGCGCCCAAAGTCTCATTTGGGTCTAAACTCTGGAGTGCTTCCTTATTCTCTCAAGCAAGCAGCGCCTGCATAGGTGATGGGGGAGCCGAGACCGCGTATTATACCGAGTTCGTACCCCAAATTTCGTGCCAAGCAAGGAGCTACTCGTCCTCACGATTCTGGCGGTCCCGTGGTTGATCCGGGTCCACACTCGGGATAAGAATAACGCATGCTTCGAAATGACCGTGACGGACGGAGGGCGCGATGCCGACCAGCTCGACGGCAACTCCAAAAAGCTCAAGTGCAGAAACTCTCCCTTCCACTCTTCCTTCCGATTGTTCACTGACTTTGAGTAAAGATGACACAGGGGTTCGGACGCATACAAAACTCGGGCGATCGATGAGACCATGTTTTCTATCGAAAATCAATTTGTGCTGCTGTCTGACAAAGTCCGCCTAATGACATACTCGAGTGTGTGTTTAAAACGCGCTATTTTTCCTGAAATTACTAGCTGAAGATCAATTCGTAAATTTTTGTGGTCAGACGTGCACCCGCTCGAATGCCGATACCATGTTGTCCAAGAAACCAGAAATCGTCGGCTTGCATTCCGACTTGTCAATTTTCCCCTCCTTGGATCACCGGCAAGCATGCACTTGGTCTACTAGTACAGAGAGTCTAGGTTGATGGTACTATCATCCAGCCTCACTGGAAAGATTTCATCAGCAGGATACTTCTGAGCCGGGCCGGTGGATCATATCTGTGCATTTTTCTTGGCTCCGGAGCGAGTGAGTAGCTTATGGCCCGCAGCCCACGATGATGCTCTCCATCAGCTTTGGCTTTCAGGCCGTTCCCGGCGTCACCGCCGTCGATGCTGCGGCCGGTCCGACCCAAATCATCCTCTATTATTCCATAGTGCTGATGATTGCGTCTATCGTTTTCGTCTTTCGTTTATCGAACGTGCACACTACCCCACGGCTGCTGAACGCTGGGAATGTGGTAAGTCTGTCCTTGCATTGTCGCGCGTACCCGGCATATGCTCACGCTGGTTGGACAGACCCAAGCATTGGGGCGATCAGTCGAACAAGGACCGGCATGGCGAGTATAGCCATCATACAGTCTCCCTATGGCCTCACTCGTGTGATCATATGTCATACACCCGTCACTTGAGTTGATGTGCTGCTCATCACGCGTTTTGCAGGATCACGTTTTTTTCTGTGGTACTGGCGGTGCAGATATACAGTCCAAAGCAACCTGCCACCGTCGCCGCGCTTAGCATTGAAATATCGGTCATCCTGTTGTGCGTGTTCATAGGCGTCAGGGTGATGAGGCATTTCTCGAGGGATGGCGGGTCTGATGGGGATACCTCTACAAACGTCAATCCGCCATTGCCAGCAAGCGGGGAACCTTCCAGGAACGATAGCGTCGTATTGGATGATGTCGAAAGAGGGTACCGCCGCATCGAGGGCCATGCAGCTAGTGAATCGCAAGTAGCTAGCTAGACATGTTGAACAACAAGTTGTCGATGGACGGTATATAACAGCAAGTTAGTGATGGGTATTAAAGAAGAGAATAGATGTCCACAGCCTCGTGTCCCACCCTAACCATCTGTCCTGCGACCTGCGCGGCGACAGCGAAACCAGGAAGGAAGAATGATCGAACAGTTCATATCAATAACGACTGGCCCGTCCGTGCTACGCTGTAAAGAACGTGACTGAGCCTTCATGGTGACTGCATGAAATGGATCCCCTACCTCGACCCGGGCTGATTCACGATGCCCTCCCCATGTGTCGGATCGCGCTGGGGCGGGAGTAGGATTGGGGATGGTTTGCGGACGTGGGGCAACCTCGCGCACTTGGTTTGATGAACCTGGTTCAGTAGAAGGGGGAAGAGCAGAGTCGGGTGTAGGCTTGGGTGCAGTCTGAGAGTTGGCAAGAATAGCCTCCTTGATCTGCGGGATAATAGAATCAACTTGAGTACATTATCGTGACCATATTGAACACGAGCATGCCTTTTTTGACCCGGAATAGGGCTTGACAACGGTCCGCTGAATACATCAGTGAGACATACGTGTCTGGTCATGGAGAGAAAGCGGCACATCCACCTTTTGCTTCTTAGCGAAGGCGATCGTCGAGGGTTGGCTTGAGCGTGTTACCCGAGGACGTCGCGTGCTCGCATCAGAGGGTTGTTCTGGAGGTGTTGAATGGGGTGTCTGATTACGGATCCTGCGTTACATTACAGATTTGAGCCAGCCACCGAGACCTGGACGTTGCTTTCCCTGGGACGATTTGGCTTCGATTGAGGATGGTTGAGGTGGTGTTGCGCCGAGATTGGGAGGGCCTTCGTTTGATACCAGTGGCTGTGGTGCCTGAGATGTAATTCAACACATTGGAGAGAAGACCTTGTTACCGCTAACCTCGTCAAAGTCGAACACGGGTGCGGTCGTGCTTTGTGGCAGCTCAACCTGTTTTCGCAATCAGTGTGGTTCTGCGAGGTGTGATACCCATGCTTACATCCAGTAAACCCTCTTGATTTCGGTCCTGATTAGGCGACTCTACTTGGGGTTGGGTGTCCGTTTGACCTCGAGGCCGTTCCTCTCGTGGACTTTGAGGCTGGAAGTAAACACAAGTGAATAGCTGTTCTCGACATAAGGAATCTGGGCTCACATGGACATAGGACTCTGGGAGAATACTACCAAGATCCCAGAGCTGAAGTTTTCCCGAGGTATCAGAGCCGGCCGCGAGACGGGTGCCATCGGGGGAGAGGCTGAGAGAGTAAATCTCGTCAGTGTCCTCGAGAATAGCTAGTTGAACGTGCGTCGACTGGTCCCAAATCGAGACACAACAGCCAGAGCAGCAAGCAATGAATGTGTTGTCTGGAGAGAGAGAGATAGATATACGATCCGTGTCGCTGTTGTCGTGAATTTGCCATTCGGAAAGTTGAGACCCAGTGGAAGAATCGAAAGACTTGATTTGACTATCCTCGGATACGACGAAGAGCTGTTTTCCATCTGTGGACCAGGCGATAGGAGTCAATGGAACATCGGGAGGGATCGAGTTCTCGATGACGACGAGCTGGTCACCAGTGCGAGAATCGAAGATTCGAGTGGCAGGAAGAGAAAAGTAGGCAGCAGCGAGACGATCGCCATCAGGAGAGAATCGGACGCCGCTCACAGAAGTGCTTCCCTCTCCAAATTCGAGTGGACCGACCAATCGTTCGCCTGTCTTGATATCCCAAACACTCGCTTTCTCGCGAATCCCTGTCGCAAATCGAGCGCAGTCAGGCGCAATGTCGACCGAACACACAAACTCTCCTTGCTCCACTTCAACCACCCGTCCACTAAGTTCCCTATCCCACGCGATGGTACCATTTCCCAGGGTCCCACCGACTACCCATTTCTGATCCATCGATACTGAAATGGCGTTCACAATGATACCTGTCTGCTCCCCAACTTGCTGCCCATCCTCAATTCGCCACAGTTGGATCCCTCTGGTTGTTCCGTTGAAGACATACAGGCCTGTGGGATCGAATGCCACCGTCCGCACATCATCAGACCCAGTTTCAAGAACTACTTCTGATCTCATCTGTCAGCATGACAAAAGATATTCCAAGAGCTTCCACACACCAGGAGTCGTCGGTGACATTGCCATAGTTGGCACCCGTGGGGTTCCAGACGGCGAGGAACAGGACGTGTGCTCGTGGAGTGAAGCACTACAGATGCCGGCAAACACGTTCCATTCGCTTGATTTGTTTACAAGCTGCATCTTACGTCTCTAAGCGTCCAGAGTCTTATCCGGATCCAAACTCCGGAGTGCTTCCTCATTCTCTCAAACAAGCCGCACGTTCATCAGTGATGGGGAAAGCTGAGGTTGCGTATTGCATCGAGTTCATACTCCAATTTTGTGGCGAGTAAGGGGCCACTCGTACTGACGATTCTGGCCGTCCTATGGTTGCCTCGGGTCCCTATTCGGCACAAGAACAACGCTTGCTTCAAAATGACCGGCGGAGAGTGCGATGCCGACCAGCTCGATGCCGACTCCAGCAAGCTCAGGTGCAGTAACTCTCCTTCCACACTCTCTTCCGATTGTTCACTGACTTCGAGTAGAGATGACGCTGGGATTTCAGACGCATACAAAATTTGAGCCATCGATGGGACTATGTTTTCTACTGAAAATCAATCTTTGAACGAACGAGTGAAGGACAGGAATAATAGATGTATTGGACTGGAGGGGTCCTATGTGTCTAGTCGCAATACATGATACTCTGTGTGGTACAAAAGGGTAGTGAGAATGTAGGGAGGGTGTGGGCGAAAGCGCTTCCCGGCTCCCGGTTGAGTAGGGGGCGTGAGCTGCGAGGGCGGGTGGGTTCGCCTCGTACGATGGCCCCTTGCTCGGGATTTGTCTGCGCACCAGAAGCCCGATGGGGGCGTAGACGAGGCAACGAGGTGGCGCGTTTGAGGCGCCAAGTTTCGGGTGTGGTGGGTGGGAGCGACGAACGGCCAGGGCTTGAGGGAGCTGCTCGGAGGGGCGAGGTGGAGGCACGAAGAGAGGTGGCGTGCTGTTTCTTCTCACGCTCGTCCGAAGACTGAGCGCTGCGTCTCCTCTCGTGCCTCGGTACGCCACAGAGCCATACGTTGTACTGCTGTCCGACAAAGTTTGCATAATGGCATATTTGAGTGTTTCACACCCACTATGAGCCATTTTTCCTGAAATTACTAGCTGAAAATCAATTCGTAAATTTCTGTGGTCAGACACAATGGCCCACAGCCCACGATGATGCTCACCATCGGCTTTGGTTCCTAGGCCGTTCTCGGTATCACTGCCGTTGACGCTGCGGCCAGTCCGATTCAAACCATCATTTATTACTCCATAGTGTCGACGATGACGTCTATCGTCTTCTCCTTTGGTTTATTGAACGTGTACACTACCCCACGACTGCTGAACGCAGGGAATGTAGTATGTCTGCCCTTACCTTGTCGGGGCGCTCAGTCGAACAAAGACTAGCATGGCGAGTATAGCCATCACTCACAGTCCCCCCATGGCCTCGCTCGTGTGATCGTATGTCATGCACCCGTCGCTGGGGTTGACGCACTGCTCACCATGCGTTTTGCAGGATCACGTTTTTTCTGTGGCACTGGCAGTACAGATATACAGTCCGAAGGAACCTACCACTGTCGCCGCGCTTAGCGTCGAAATCTCGGTCATCCTGTTGTACGTGTTCATTGGCGTCAGGGCGATGAGGCATTTTTTGAGGGACGGTGGGTCTGAGAGAGTTACCTCTGGACGTCAATGCGCCCTTGCCAGCAAGCGAAGAACCTTCCAGGAAGGATGGCGTTATATTGGATGATGTCGCAAGAGGGTACCACCGCATCGAGGGCCATGCAGCTAGTGAATCACAGTCAGCCAGCCAGGCGCATTGAACAAGTTGTTGGTGGATGGTATATAACAGTAAATTAGGAATGGGTATTAAAAAAAAGAAAAGATGTCCACGGCCTCGGGCCCACACTAACCATCTGTCCTGCGACCTGCGCGGCGACAGCGAAACCAGGAGGGAAGAATGATCCAACAATTTAGATTAATAACGATTGGCCCATCCATGCTACGCTATAAAGAACACAAGTGAGCCTTCATGGTGACTGCATGAAATCAAACCTCTACCTCGACCTGGGCTGGTTCACGATGCCCTCCCGACGTGTCGGGTTGCGCTTGGGCGCGAGCAGGAGTGGGGATGGTTGCCGGACGCGGAGAAACTTCGAGCATTTGGTTTGACGGCGGTTCAGTAGAAGGGGGAGGATCAGAATTGAGTGTAGGTTTAGGGACAGTCTGAGAGTTGGCAAGAATAGCCTCCTTGATCTGCGGAATAATAGAATCAACTTGAACATATTATCGTGACCATATTGAACATGAACATGCCTTTTTTGACCCGAAGTAAGGCTTGACAACGGTCCGCTGAATGCAAGAGTGAGACATGTGCGTCTGATCATTGAGAGGAAGCGGCACACTCACCTTTTGCTTCTCAGCGAAGGCAACCGTCGAGGGCTGCTGGCTTGAGCGTGTCGCCTGTGGACGTCGCGTACTCGTCTCAGAGGACTGTTCTGGAGGCGTCGAACGGGGAGTCTGATTACGGATCCTGCGTTGCATTACGGACTTGAACCAGTCATAAAGGCTTGGATGTTGCTTTCCATGGGTCGCTTTGGCCGCGATGGAGGATGGCAGATCTTGTGGTGTTGCGTCGAGATCGGGAGGGCCTTCGTTTGATACCAGTGGCTGTGGAGCCTATGGCATAATTCAACACACTGAAGAGAAGATGTTGTCACTGCTCACCTCGTCGAAGTCAAACACGTGCGCAGACATGCTTTGCGGTAGCTCCACCTATTCGTGTTGTCAGTCGAGAGTCCTGCGAGGTGTAATACTCATGCTTACATCCAGCAAACCGTCTTGATTTCGGTCCTGATGAGACGACTCTGCTTGGCGTTGGGTATCCATTCGACCTCGAGACTGTTCTTCTCGCATAGTTTGAGACTGAAAATAGACAAATAAATAATTGTTCTCGACCTAAGCAATCTAGGCTCACATGGACATAGGACTCTGGGAGAATACCACTGAGGTCCCAGATGTGGACTTTCCCCGAGGAGTCAGAACCAGTTGCGAGATGGGTACCATCAGGGGAGAGGGCGAGAGAGCGAATCTCGTCAGTGTCCTCAAGAATGGCTAGTTGGACGTGCGTCGATGGGTCCCAAATCGAGACATAACGGCCAGAGCAGCAAGCAATGAATGTACTGTCTGGAGAGAGTGCGATAGATATACGCTCCAGGTTGCCGTTGTCGTGGATTCGCCATTCGGAAAGTTGAGACCCAGTAGAAGAATCGAAAGACTTGATTTGACTATCTTTGGATGCGATGAAGAGCTGTTTTCCATCTGTGGACCAGGCGATGGGAGTCAATGGAACTCCGGGGGGGATCGAATTCTCGATGACGACGAGCTGGTGACCAGTGCGAGAATCGAAAATCCGAGTGGCTGGGGGACTGAAGTAGGCAGCAGCGAGACGATCGCCATCGTGAGAGAACTGGATGCCGCTCACAGTGTAACCATCCTCGCCATAGTGAAGTGGACCGATGAGTCGCTCGCCTGTCTTGATGTCCCAAACACTCGCTTTCTCGTCAATCCCCGTTGCAAATCGAGTGCAGTCAGGCGCAATGTCGACTGCCCACACATTCTCTTCTTGCTCCTCCTCAACCGTCTTTTCATGAAGTTTCCCGTCCCACACAATGGCACCATTTCCCCAGGTCCCACATACTACCCATTTCTGATCCATCGATACTGAAATGGCCATCACATCCACACCTGTCTGCTCCCCAACTTGCTGCCCATCCTCAATTCGCCACCGTTGGATCCCTCTGGTTGTTCCGCTGAAGACATACAGGCCTGTGGGATCGAATGCCACCGTCTGCACATCATCAGACCCAGTTTCAAAAACGATTTCTGATCTCATCTGTCAACATGACAAAAGATATTCCAAGAGCTTCCACACACCAGGAGTCGTCGGGGACATTGCCATGGTTTGCACCCGTATGATTCCAGACGGCGAGGAATGGGACGTTTGCTCGTGGAATGAAGCGCTGCGGGTGCCCTTAAACACGTTGCATTTGCTTGGTTTGTTTATAAGGCGTCTCGCCTCTATTTAAGCGCCCATAGTCTTATTCGGATTTGTGCTTTTTCATTCTCTCAAGCAAGCAGCACCTCCGTCGGCGATGAGGAAAGCTGGGGCTGCGTATTGTGACGAGTTCGTCTTCTAATTTTCATGGCGAGCAAGGGGCCACTCGTACTGACGATTCTGGTCGTCATGCCGATACTACATCGTCCAAGAAACCAGATTGGAATCCTTGGCTTGCATTCCGACTTGTCAACTCGCTCCTCCTTAGATCACCGACAAGCACGCATTTTGCCTACAGAGTCTGGGTTAATGGTCGTATCATCCGGCCTCACTGGCAAGATTTCGTCAACAGGATTACTTCCGGGTTGGGCCGGTACACCATGTCTGTGCGTCGGGTTGACGCGTTACTCACGTGTGCGTTTTGCAGGATCACATTTTTTTCTGTGGCACTGGCGGTACAGATATACAAAGAAACCCGCCACCGTCGCGGCGCTTAGTGTCGAATCTTGGTCATTCTGTTGTGCGTGTTCATAGGCGCGAGGATGATGAGACGCTTCTCGAGGGACGGTGGGTCTGATGGAAATACCTTTATGGACGTTAATGTGCTTCTGCTAGCGAGGGAGGAACCTTCTAGGAACGATGACGTCATACTGAACAATGTCGAAAGTGCATCGAGGGCCATGGAACTAGTGAATCGGAAGTAGCTAGCCAGACGGTTGGATAACAAGTTATCGATGGATGGTGTATAGCAGCAAATTAGTGATGGGTATTAATAAGAAAAAAAACATGTCCACAGCCTCGTGCCCCACCCTAACCTTCCTTTCTGCGACCTACGCGCCGACAGCGACACCAGGAGGGCAGAATGATCGAACAGTTCATATCAATAACGACTGGCCCATCCGTGCTACGCTGTGAAAAACAGGAGTGAGCTTTCATGGTGATTGCATGAAATGGACCCCCTACCTCGACCTGGGCTGGTTCACGATGCCCTCTCGATGTGTCAAGTTGTGCCGGGACGGGAGCAGGAGTGGGAATGGTTGCCGGACGTGGAGCGACCTCAGACACCTGGTTTGACTGCCCTGGTTCAGTAGAAGGGGGAGGAACGGAATTGAGTGTAGGTTTGGGGACGGTCTGGGGGACAGTCTGCGAGTTGGCAAGAATAGCTTCCTTGATCTACGGGATGATAAAATCAACTTGAATATATTATCGTGACCATATTGAACATGAACATGCCTTTTTTGACCCGAAATAAGGCTTGACAACGGTCCGCTGAATGCATGCGTGAAACATGCATGTCTGATCATAGAGAAGAAGCGATACGCTTACCTTTTGCTTCTCAGCGAAGGCAATCGTCGAGGGCCGCTGACCCGAGCGTGTCACCTGGGGACGTCGCGTGCTCGCCTCAGTGGGTTGTTCTGGAGGTGTTGAAC
>JBBPTY010000329.1:0-20545 GCA_038094335.1 Tylopilus aff. striatulus | reverse complement strand
TACGTTTTCACGATGGTGCGTGAGGGGCGACTGATAGAAGAGTGTTGGAGTTGAGCGACCCAGGAGGAATGGTACTCTATTTCATCCAAGTAGTAAACGTGATCATCAGGAAAGGACACCCCTATATGTCGGGGCCAGCCTCCGACCTTCCAATAGATCTCAAAGTCGCGCGTGGACGTCGACCACCACACTGTTGTTGGTGTTTTGAGTCGGGGAGCCCGCAAATAACTCGTACAGCTCCTCAGCCCTGTCGCTAATTTCGTTTGCAAATTCCGTATTAGGCTTCTCGCAACGAGACGTGATCGTGAACTGCAAGTAATCTATCGACCGAGTGTCGCGTCGGTATGGGACTTGTTCAGAACGGGCTGGTAGTCACTTACCATCGGAGCCGGTCATGTAGGCGATGCCGAATCCATCAGACTGGAGCTCGCCCCAGCCATAGAATGCAATGTGACGGCTGAAAAGGGCACTCGTCGTTAGCGTCCCGTCTTCAGAGCGTGTCAAGAGCGGATCTGAGAACAACGTTGGCTCAGGCATCGAGGAAGGTCTAGCGGGTGCGAAGGCCTGGCATGCGAACCTTGAGTCGACATCCCAAAGAAACAAGCGAGAAACGAACCAAGCAGGTGTCGCTCCGAACCCTCGCCGACGCCGGCTTCAGAGGCGAGTTGCTGGTGTTTGCTGACTGCGCGTCTCAGCAGCTGCATTTTCTCCTCTCGAGTCGCTAGTCGGATTCGACGTCGAGCTAAAGACGTTGTTATAACGTACCTATACCGCCCAACGTTGCCCGCATGAACGCGACGCACTCGTCTGTAACGACTCGAATGGTTTCTTTAAGAGACTGGAGAAGCAATGCGAAGGTTCGAATACGTATATGTCAATGCGGTAAGGTTTGGGATAGTAGAGCATGCTCACACGTAACACGTTGTGTGCGCCAACAAAAAGGCCCGACCTTCAGAGCACAGGAAAGACCCTAAGCGTGCCGGGAAGGCGGAAGTGGGCGACAGAAAGCGAGGGGACACGAAAAGACCACACCCTGCGCAGCTACAACTCAAAGAGATCATAAGACAACATCTCAACATGCTCATGTGCATTTGGCCTTGACCAACGGACTTGGCACGCATACATCCTAGAAGGGAGCTTCACAGTATGGCTTCGTCATAGGAAGATACACCACTGAATCTTAAACATGCAAAATATGCCAGTGACTGATGATACACATGTTCCACAGTCATTGAGAATGAACCGTTTTAGTAAAAGCCGCTGGGACGCAAATATATATATGACTTGGCGTGATCACTGGGCAGGTGGAAGGCTAGGGTCATCGGTGCCACAACAGAACCAGGAAGGAATCGGTATCGATAAATTGATTCTGCGATGTGGGTGTAGAGGTTCGTGCTACATCATTTAACGTCAGGCCACGGCGTCCAAACGCACGAAGGGATCCTCACCTCCTCTATGGGAACTTCGGGATGTACAGAGCCATGCTTTGGTGTTTCTGGGCAATTGGTGGGATTGGCCTCAGGATGCGGGGTAGTATTGGAAGCTTTCGCCGATATATTGAGATTCAGAGGACTCTTCCTCTGAGCACAAGATTAGTGCGGCCTCGGTGAATGTATCAGACCATAAACGAACCGGTGGTTTAATAGCAGACATCGCAACCGCCCGCTGAATCAACCCATGAGACATCCATGCCCTCAATAAGAAGGTACACTCACTTTTTGTCGTCGAGCGAAAGCTATCGTCGATGGTGTTCTCCTCGATGGCGGTATGTTCATTTGTGGTACACCGGTACGAATGTCTGACGGTATAGGTATCTGATTATGGTTGTTTCCCGTTGAAGGTACTTGATCAGGCCTCGGATTGCGCCTATTTCTCTGCATTCCACTGAACCACCCGACAATAGCTCGACCTCGACTCTCGGCGGGTGCGACGTTGTCAGGACTCCACCAAACATTATTGCGACGCTGTGCGACCGAGGCAGACCTTGCTGGATCGGGAGTAGAATGAGATAGGCCACCATGATTTTCATCCGAAGCAGCCGTGGGGGGCTATCGTGCATTGTTAGCACAAGGCAAGGAAAACTCATTCATGATTCACTTCATCCAAATCAAATTGCGGGGCACATGTACTTGAGGGAACCACAGTCTGTCTCCGACGTCAGTGCAATGCGGGTGGTCGCGAAAGTCTCACCTGCAACAGGGCATCGGCATTGCCAATCGTCTGCTCAGGAGGGTCTACGCATGTTTCTGCCGCATGCTCGTCAGCCTGTAAATAAGTGAGAATCAACCCGCTACGGGATGGCTCTGTTACCTACCTAGGAAGTTTCTGAAGGGAGTAGGAGGCAGGTCTCAGAAGAACATCAATGGCGGTAGCAATGGACGACTCACATTGCGAGACCACGTGGAAAACAGATTCAACGAAGTGCATGACGAATGGAACATGGATGAATACATAGCATTTTTGAGGTAATGACTTCAGACGTACACTTCTTTGGAGGTAGGGGGCCGGGAGGAGAGTGCTCAGATCCCAAATATTGATTCTCGCCGGCGAGTCGTTCGAACCGGTTGCAAGGCAATTGTCAACGGGCGAGAGAGCAAGAGACCGTATCTCATGGGTGTCCTCAACAACGGCGAGTTGGGAATGGGTCGAGGTGTCCCAGAATGATACAAAACGACCAGAAGAGACCGCGAGAAATTTGTTGTTGATGGAGAGAGTAATAGTCATGAGTTCATTGTTGTCGTTTTCGTGGACGGGCCATTCTGCGAGTGTGGCTCCGGCCGCGTCGAACGACTTGATTAACCCGGCCTTGGCTATGGCAAAGAGTCGGTCACTGTCCACCGACCAGGCAACGACAGCGAGTGGATTATGACCAGGAAGTGGAATGGAAATGGAGAGACGTTCGTCGCCGTTTTTACCGTCAAAGATGCGAATGGTGTCGTCCACCCCGCTGGCAGTGGCAAAACAAGCGCCGTCCGGAGAAAACCTAATCGCTTTGACGGTTCCGCTATGTTTGATTGGCCCAATGAGTTTCTGGCCCGTCGCAATACCCCAGACGTTCACATTCGCATTCCCTTCCCAAGTCCCGGTAGCAAGTTGTGTGCCGTCGGGCGAGACGTCGATCGAAGACACGTAGTCACCTTGCTGGACCTCTGCTGCTTTTTGGCGGAGCTCGGCGTCCCACACGCTCCCCCCCTCTGTTGTCCCACATACGACCCAGTTCCCATCCTTCGACACGGAAATCGCGTTCACGGCCATCCCCGTCTGCTTTCCTTCCTCTACTCCGTCTGCCAATCGCCATCGTCGAAGGCCGTCGTTCGTTCCACCAAAAACGTGCTCTCCATTCGAGAGAAAAGCAACCGCCCAAACCTTGCCGCGGCCGCCTTCAAGAACCATGCTCGGATTGGGCTCTGATGGAAACCAATCAGCACTGTTTCTGCTCCCTGGAACAATCACACACCGGTTGCTGTCGATGACATTTTCTCCAATGGTCCGTGCGCGCTAGCTGTCGAGGCGGGAGTGCGACTCGTTGGAACACAGCAAGTTGCCTCGTGAACGTCTATTAATTCATTTATGAAGCACCCTGTGTCCTGGGCGCTCGAGCTTACTTAGACCTTGATCAGGCACCGACGACCTACCCAATTCATGGATGGGAACTACATACAGGGGAGCTCGCTCACTCGCGCGCATTTGTCTAGTTACACCAATCGATGTACCAATCGCCTCCTGCATTACGATTCAACAAAAACCAGCGAAACGCTCTTCATCAACGCGAAGTTGCTTCGCCGGGGGAGGACCCAAGTTCAAACACATTCTGTCGTGACGAACCCGTGCAAACGTTGGCCGTCAATTACACTTGAACCCTCGCGTGTCGTTGCTGCGTTCGTCGATTCAGGACTCTATGATTGGATCAAGGAATAATCGTGAGTCGCAGATTCATCGTTGATTGACGACCGTGCTGACCTTGTTATCGTAGGTCCTAGCTGCTGAAAGCGAGGAGGGAGTTCATGACTGACAAGCAGAAAGAATTAAAGTGCCCCGGCAAGGAAGTTTCTTGCTACAAGGTATGACAGTCCACCACGTCCACCCGATCAGCAGTACACCAGTCAAGCATTCATTTATTTCGCCTTGTTAGGTGACGATACGAAACTGGTACCCTTGAGCGCAAGCCCCCGCAAAGGGTTGGGATCAGTTCCACGTCATAAAGATATCATTGGGACCACTTTGGAGCAATACTTATATGGTAGTCGCGCCTCGCGCAAAGGTGCCGCCTAAATGTGCGCACGGCCGTCCTTGGTCGCCGCTGCAGCATCGTGCTTGCCTGTTGCGCCCCGGGATCACTCCCGCACTTTCTCTAGCATATACTATATTCTATGCGTTTGAATCGCCCGAATTGGTCTTGATGCAATAGTGCCTGTGGGTGAGTATATCAGTGACTCGACTGACTCTTCTAGGTCGTGCTTTCCAATCATCCTCGATGATGCAGTGGATTCGGCTGTCCTGTAGGAAGTTGAGGGTGTTATGGAGGTAGTGTGGATGGCCTTTGACGATGGTCAGTGTCCCCGACCCATCTTTGACCTTGTTTAGTAGCGGGTTGAGGCGCGCACGTCTCGCGTTCCATACCCATTTTTCAGGTTTTCATATCCCGACCAGCATCAAGATTGTGCTCACAAAGCACAGGTGTCAACGTACATATTCCCACTACATTGGAATGAGTCAATCTTTTTCATTTGATCGAGTCGCCGAGTTTTGTCGAGCCAAGGCATGAGAATCCGACCTGAAGTTTGATTCAACGGACACTACGTGATGCTCCGACGCAAAGTCGACAGCTCAATAAAAAGATATCTGTCTTGCTGATACACATACATACAGAACAAAGCAACGTATATGACGACCAATTAGAGTTAAAGCTTCACCACCTAAGGTCCGAGCTTGACAGCGTCCCAAGACGGCCTAGCGCAGATCTCGTCCCACCACCTAGTGGGGACACCAAATTAGTACAGCACATGTTGCCATGCGATTTTCGTACCTCTTGACGTTGGGCCTCTTGTCAAACACATCTTTGTGCCCGACGTAGGCAATTGCAGTTCCGTACGGCAGGTGCTGGAGGTCAGCAAGGCTGAGGCTCTGCTAGCTTATGAGCGATCTAGACATTAAACGCTTGCTTGACAATCAACGCACGCTGCCGCCCAGGTATTTCTGCTTGCTGAGGATGGTCTCGTACGCATCGAGCTTGCCCTCGAGGAACCCGAGGTGCTGCTCCACCTTGGCTGTGTCTGGCTGGCCACCCATCCTCCTGTATCATCCGGATCAGTCATCGAGGGCACGGTCGCACAGGAAGCACATACGGCTTAACAATCTTTTCCATCGTGATCACAGCCGCGTGGGGAGCGAAGCTGGTGACCTCGATAGAGGCAGCTTGCTCGAACAACGCCTCCTGTTGAGGATCCGTGGGGATGAGGGGCGTACCCTGGTTAGGGTATTTCTTGATCAGATAGCGGCAGATAGCGCGGGATTCGTAGAGGATGAATCCCTCGTCGTCCTGGGGAGGGTCGTGGTCAGCGTATCCTCTAACCAAACATGGATCAACGCACGATGTAGGGGACCTGGCCGAAAGGCTGGTTAGCGAGGTACGCGGGAGCCTTGTGCTCGCGCTTGGTGAGATCGACTTGAATGAACTCGTAAGGAATCTCCTTCTCTTTGCAGACCAGCGCAACGAGTCGGGTGCAAGTGGACATGGGGTAACCGTAGATTTTGAGGACCATGGCGAAGATGGAGACACTGGATCAAGTTGAGTGGGAGAGTGTTGGATGGAGTCAATGGGATCGCTGGCTCATTATATCCCCCGTTTTGTTGTGTACACAGGATCCGATACATACCTACCAGGGCACTGAGTGCTTGGGAGTCATCGTTGCTGCTAGGATTCGGTGATAAGGATTCTGGGCCCGTTGATTGATGAATTAGGCTGATTGACACAGAGGCTCTAGGCTGAGCGCTGAGGCGATGAGGACTGGCCCACATTCTGACGTGGTGACCATGTACCAACGTTGATGATTTTCATTGGTCCAGTCAATTCGATAAAGCGATCGGCGAGAAGGTCCACTGACGTAAAAGCAGTGACGCAACGACCGAATGGCTTAGTCATCGGACTGTGTCTGGACTGACCTAATGATGCGATTCGGATGCGATCAACCCGTCTCCAGGGTTTCCAGATGACAACATGTCTAAGAGTGGCTATGTCACTGTCTCCATCAGAAAATACACCACCTCAAGCTGTTGCACTGCCAGCAAGATCATCACAGCTTGCGCCACTCCGAGCCTTTGAATAGATGCGTACGGCGAGAACACCGTTCCTTCCATGACAAGCATCCTGTGCGGGCCTTGTTCGTTCATATAAACATAATTGACTTCCTGGGCTGTACCTTCTTTCTATAATGCAAAGGTGAGTACTGGTCCGGGTGGTGTTACTTATTCTTACATGAATGCTGGAGACTTTTGTTCCAGACCCATGACGGCCGCGGAGATCGTATTCAGGTTAGTAGGGTATTGTTGGCCTTTTGAGTGGGAACTCACTCGGATGTCGAAACACAACTTGGACACTCGAAGTACCATATGCCAGGCTATCACGGGCTTTCGGCCAAATCCCTTCGTACCCACTCGCTTGCATGACCTTCTGTCGCATTCACCAATGCCACATCCCTTCCTCCGATTCTCCCACTGAGTGTTTGATATTCACGGAAGGTGTCCCTCACGCGCGCACCCCCGGTCATCCCATATATGACCTGGTTCTCATCCTTCGGCGACATGGAAATTGTGCTCACCTTCATCCCCGATTACTTTCCTTCGTCTTCTCTATCTGCAAATTACCACCATCGAATTCCATCATGCGTTTTTCCATAAGCATGGTGTCCGGAGAGACGGAAAGCGACCGCCAAAATGGCCCCATCGCTGCTCTCAAGATCCACACTTGGTTTATGGTATGACCAAACCCTCAGCATAGTCGTTCGTTCCCAAAGACTACAGGTCGTTGTCGGCGGCATTTTCCCTAATAGTCCGCGTGCGAGCGTCGCTGTCGAGTCGGAATTGACTCGGAATACACAACAGGTTGGCTCGAAAACGTGCGTTCATCTGTTCATTTCCAAAGTGCTTGGCGTCTCGCGTGCTTAGGACTACTCAGATCTAGTTAGGTACTCCTTGCCAACGAACGAACCCCCCGACCTGGCACTGTCCACCAAGTTCACAGATGGGGGCCCTTTGGAACTCGCTCGTCGTATGTAAGCCTCTCGTTTTGAGTTGCGCCAGATGATACAATGATCTACTCCTTGTTGACAGCCCAACACAGAGGGCTCCAGCAAAGCAGACCGCTTCTCCGAGTCCACGGGAATGCGATAGATTCAAGTTCTCATGAAAATCGGACTCGATCACGGAACAAGGGACGTACTTGGAAGACCGACAACGACACGGAACTCGTCATTGTGCCAGGTCTCGATTGCTGACGGTAAGCGACACGCAGGCTTCACGACGCGGTCTGAAAAAAGTTGAAAACCACAAGGTAACGGGTCCTACTGTGATACTCGACCTGATAGTCCATGAAACCGGGTATCGTAAGAGTTGTGGGTGTATCTCGGCATGTCCGAACCGACCGACCTTGACTAACAGGCAGGAAGAAGTTGCACAGCCGGAATGTACCGCGATTATGTCGCTAAGTGAGTCGATGGATCCCTGTTCTGTTTACGAGTGATTTCAGGCCCACACTCGGTTTATGATCCTACTGAACTTGTTCGCTTTCGAGAACTACCTAACATTGTCGGCGGTCCATGAGCGTTGCTTTTTAGTTGGGAGTAACAAGGACGGGTAGGTTGCGAACGTATGTCTGTTTCTTCACTTGTGTACGTGCCTCGGCCCCGGGCAATCAAGTTTAGAAAAGGAATCGTCATACCCACCAAATTCATTAATAGGGACAGCCTCGCAGCCTCTCCTCACATGCATGTCACCGCCCACTTTGGGGTTGCACTAGTCAATGCAGCTTACTCCTACTTTACAGTTCAATAAAAATATTCTGTAGAGCGAACCACTTCTCCGAGTGTGTGTGTACCCGAGGTTGGATAATCACTGTCCTTTACATCTTTCCTTTCTGATCCCCACCTACTCCTAGATGACCATACTTCGTTTTGTCCAATCAAGACAGACATATTTGTGAGTGGTCTATCCATCCTGGAATGACGACTACTCAAACATCTTCCCTTAAAGTATTGGTTACCAAGTTGTCAACGAGTGGTTCATGACGTGGTAGAACGTCGATCGTAGGGAAATGGACAACCTCATGGTAGAGATCGCCATGTATCCTACATTTTCGCAGCAGTAGTTCAGGAAGCCAATAGAGACAGTGGCCTTGTTGCGTCTCAAAAGGAACGTAAGGTGATATTCGAACCCATTTGTGCTCGACTGGACTTGGAACACATTCGTAGAGACGGGATCCTCGCAGTATGGCTTATTATAAAGGAAGATATGCTGCTGCTACTAAATATAATACTTGCAGAATATGATTGGTAATGCGATTGTCATTAAGAATGGTAGCAACCAGGGACGACTGGGAAAGAAAATAGAATATAGCAAGAAAATATGAGATAACAGGGTTCACTTTGCAGTCGGATTCAGCTCGTATCCTCAGTGCCAAAGCAGAACCATGAAGGAACCGGTATCGTCAGATTAACTCTACGTCGCGGACGTTGAGGTTCGTGCTAGAAATGCAGAGTAAACATCAAACCTTGGTATCCGAGTGCACGAAAGGGCCCCCACCTCCGTAATGGGGACTTTGACATGCGTGAAGTCGTGCTTTGGAGCTTCTGGACGATCGGTAGGATTAGCCTCAGGGTGCAGAGCGGTGTTGGATACTTCGGCCAGTACATCGGGATTCGGGGGATCCTTCCTCTAAACACAGGATTAGCCACGATGTCCGTGAATGTATCGGACCATGAACGAACCGGTGGCTTAATGGCAGACATGGCAACCCTTCGCTGAATGAACCCATGAGACACCCATGCCCATTAACAAGTAGGGTGTACTCACTTTTTGTCGCCGGGCGAATGCTATCGTCGGAGGTGTTCTCCTTGATGACGGTACGTTTGCCTGTGGTGCACCGGTGCGAGTGTCTGACGATGTAGACATCTGATTACGACTGGCTCCCATTGAGGGTGTCTGATCGGACCCTCGGTTGTGACTACTCCTCTGCATTCCCTTGAGCCACGTAACAATGCTTTGAGTTCGACCATTGGTAGATACGGTGTTGTCAGGACTCCGCTTTGCATTAGTCCAAAGCCGTGTGGACGAGGCAGACCGCGCTGGATCGGGAGCAGAAGAGGATAGGCCGGCATGATTTTCATGCGGAGTAGGAGAGGGAGGCTATCATGCACTGTTAGCACGAGGTAAGGAAAACCCATTCATTACTCACTTCATCCAGGTCAAATTGTACGGCGGATGAACCTGAGGGTACTGCGGTCTGTTCTCGATGTTAGTGCTCTGTCTTGGGGAGGCCATCCAGCAGTCTCACTTCCAACAGAGTACTTGCGTGACCAGTAGTCTGCTCGTGAGGATTAGTGCGCGCTTCGGCCGCTTGCTGGTCAGCCTGCATACCAGTGAGAATCGGCTAGCCACGAGATGACTCCTTTACCTACCTGGGAGGTTTCCTGTCCCAGTGACTGTTCTTCAAGGCGTGTATCAGCCTGGTCTTTGAGACCTTCTGAACTTGTGTCCTGTCTGAAGGCAACGGCAATCATGTCTCAGCAGTGTCAATGACTGCAACTGAGAATCACTTACATTGTGAGATCACGTCGAGAATGGATAATATGACGTGTATGACGTGGGTCAATATATGGTATTCTGGAGATATTGACTACTCACACTCCTCTCGAGGTAAGGCATTGGGAGAATGGTATTCAAATCCCAAATATTGGTGCTTGCCGAGTCTCCCGAACCAGTTGCCAGCCAATTATCAGCGGATGACAATGCAAGAGACCGTATTGTCTCGGTGTTCTCGACAATGGCAAGTTGAGAGTGGGTTGATGTATCCCAGAGTGAGACGAAACGACCCGAAGAGGCTGCAATAAACTTGTTGTTTGTAGAGAGAGCGATGGCCATGATCCCCGTATTGCCATGATTGTGGATGGACCATTCTGCGAGTATGGATCCAGTGGACGAGTTGAACAACTTGATCGAGTTATCATCAGATACGGCAAAGAGTCGCCCACTGTCCATCGACCAGGCAATGACAGTGAGCAGATTGTTACTGGGGAATGAGATAGGAATAGAGAGGTGTTGATCACCATTTTTACTGTTAAAGATGCGAATGGTGTTGTCACTGGCAGTAGCGAAACGGGCACCATCGAAAGAAAACTTGATCGTCTTGACCTTTCCGCTGTGTTCGATTGGTCCAACAAGTTTCTGGCCTGTCGCCATATCCCAGATATTTGCATTCCCTTCCCAGGTCCCGCTAGCAAATCTCGTGCAGTCGGGCGATATATCGACCGTGACCACATACACTCCTTTCTCGGCCTCGACCACTTTTTCCCGAAGCTCTGCATCCCATATACTCACGCCCTCGTTTGTCCCACACACAACCCAGTTCCCATTCTTCGATACGGAAACCGCACTCATGTTCATGCTTGTCTGATTTCCTTCCTTTGTTCTGTCTGCCAATCGCCATCGCCGAAGGCCACCGTTCGTTCCATCAAAAACGTGCTTTCCGTCTGGATGAAAAGCAACCGCCCAAACCGTGTAACCACCGCCTCCAGGTTGAAGGACCATGCTCGGTTGATGGGCTGACTAAATCATTAGCAATATTGTTCCTCCCGAAGACGACCACGCACCGGGCGCTGGCAACGACATGTTTTTCCAATAGTCTGCGTGCGTCGCAGTAATGGTGGAGGTGCAAGGAGGGGAGTGACTTGTAGTATGCAACGAGTTGCCTCATGATCGTGCGTCCCTTTATTCATTTATGGAGTCCCTCGTGTCCCGAGCGCTCGAGCTTACTCGGATCCAGTTAGGTACCCGACCGCCCGTCGGAGCGACGTCCTACCAATTAATGGACCAACTACCTCCTATATCATGACTCAACGAAGATCACCATGAGACGCTCTTCCGTCAATGCGAACTGCCTCGCTGGGTAGACTCCAGGTTCGAAAACACTCTTTCCTCACGCACTTGTGAAATTCTTAGTTAATCTCACCTAGACATCATACGACGTATTGTGTGCTCACAGGCTTGGACGCATGATTGTGGACGAACACTTGCCATTGGTCAACAAATGATGGACTGCGCCACCTTTTTGCTGTAGGCCCCAATTGCTGAGAGCAAGCAATAGGTTCATGACGCAAATAGAGAAGAGCCAAAGCGCACTGGCAAGGATATGCCTTGAGACACCCGAGTGTGTTCGATCTTGACCAATAGATTTGGCGAGGACGCAGCGTACAGACGGAGTCTGCGTGGTCAGTCTGTAATCCCATCACCTCAAGTAGGTCGCTGAGTTTCTGTCAAATTCTGATAATTACATCATTTGCTTCAGCCTAGTTTCGGTTAGAAAGCGAGAGTAGTTAGGCATCTTGATGACTGTAGGCCCACGGCCGAACCACAGCGTCTGCTAGGTAGTGCCGGACCCGACATTAAATAGCTAAGGCCTGGACGTGTTGTCCACATCCATCCGACCATGATGGTGCTTACACTCAGAGGTGGGTTAAGGTTAGTCTACGTGTTTTAGACAAAGCTGGCACAAGTTAGAGGATATCAATATAAGTACGTTTCAGGTCCGTCGATACATCAACTCTATCGGTTCACGGTGCTCTGTCCGCCCTGAAAACCTTTCAGGTCTCACCAAAAGCGTGGATTAATAAATTGAACCACTCACTTCGTCGACCACTTCGAAATCCATTGGATGTCTCTCAAAGCCACCTACACCTGAACCTCCCTTCCATCCCCCCTGCTCTCTGTTATTTGAATATATACACAAAGAAAAATGTCTGTTGCACCCCCTGCTCCTTTCTCCCCACTCTCGTCTCCCTCGATATCCATGTGTATGATACCGACCTTTCCGAGGATTCTCTAGACTAATTCGCCGATACCCTCCAAAACATCAGCCTAAGTACCCTCTTCATCTATTTGTATCATTATGCATGCATCAACTCCGTGGGCAGGATCGATGCTCGTTTTATCTGCAAATGGAAAAACATGTGTACTGTCATTTGCCCCGAAATATCCGATCTGCACTCGTGTCTGTAGCTCGCCTGTTTGTGTGGGTTGACCCGACTCAGTCTCGCGGTGAACAATGCGTTGCCGGACCAGATCTCACCCTCTCTTCATCCTCCCAACTTGCGCAACTTGGAATTGCACTCTGAAACATTCACTTTGTTCTTCCAAACCTGGTTTCCACATCCGGGTGCAGTTTTTAGAGCTCATCCTTCCAAACAACAGGATATGTCCTCACTTTTCGCGGCTATCCAGGTATCCAGTGTTGGTCGCAAGATCCGGGTGTTGATACTTACCAGGAAATCGTGTGGAAGCGGAACTATGCATATCTCCTCGACGCAAGGGATCCTTGGCACATACTTGGGCTATCCAACCTGCAACCACGCGTGACTTTCAGTAACCTCCACTGGGTGAATCTCGACACCCTGTGGAATGCAAACTTGAGGGACACTGGACTACCAAGGTTGGCACCAGCATGGCCGTGTTTGAAAAACTGCTTCATTAACAAAGAATGGGGCTTGGTACAGTGCAAATCGCGAGGCGGTATCGCACGTGGCGGACTGATGCATCTGTTATAGCAGTGTCCGTCGTTGACACGACTCGGGCTCGCGGTGGATACGCGGTCGCACTGTGGCGTCCTCTAAGGCCGGATCACCGGCCGCCCTTGGTTCAGCTCTATCACCCGTCTCTTACATCGATGCATCGATCGCACCGGACGCCATCCCGACTCTTGCTGCTCAGATCACATCTCTCTCCAAATTTGTTTTGCGTGCCCGGCGGTGCCGGCATGCAGAACAGTCTCCGAGTCATGATGTGTACCAGACTCATTGGGAAGAGGTATCCCAACGAGCCGAGAACGTGCTCAGTTCCATCGTCCGGCCGAGCATGCGAGGTAGTCATCCGGCCAACTTGCAAGGTACCACCTTCACATCTTTCAAATATTTCCGATGTGCACCGATGGCATAATTTCGAAGGCCGGAATAGAACGTGAAATTGTATACTCAATGGCCGAAGGAAGATAAGCCATTGAACATGATCTACGTGCAGTATATGATGGGCTGACGTGTTTTATGACAGCGATGAAGAGTAATATCGTTCAGTAAGGAGAGAGAACAGAATATGGCCCAACGATGAACCATCGAGAAAGTACGGTTAGACGTAGTCCGCTCGGCGGTTGGATTCATCGGTGCCGTAACAGAAGCATGAAGGAACTGGGATCGAGAAATTGACTCTACGTCACGAATGTCTAGGCCCGCTCTACAAAATTCGACGTCAGCCGAAGTATCCCAGAGTATAAAATGGGTTATTACCTCGGCAATAGAGAATTGGATGTGCGTACAATCACATTTTGGAAGGTTAACAGGAACGGCTTCACAGTGTAGTGCAGTGGAGGATCCTTCAGACGACGGTGACAACTACTCGGGCCTCGGCTGAAAATAGACCTGAACTCTCAGCTCCCTGAATCCATGAAATGATCCCTCACCTGGATACCAGAGAGCTCATCAACTAACGTTGAGAGGAGTATTAGAAGGACCAAGTACTGATTGAGGGACAGTTGTGAGCTGACCCTCCAACAAAGTACTGGTAGCCATGAGCTGTTGCCCGCTTGATGGAGGCAATTTTTGCCCAGCCTTTTTCTTCTCCTACCTTGCCTTTTTTGCCTCCTGCCTCTTTGCCTCCTGCTTTACTATTTCCTTCTCCTATGAAGGAGGATAAGTCTGGAGGTTCCTAGACCAACAGGCGAATGAACTAACCTCAAGGTCAATGTCGCCGAGATACATTACCGATCGCTCACTATGTGATCAGTTCATTATCCCAGAGGTGCACAAGAGGGAGGAGGGACACTCACTGGTCGCCGCTGCTTGAGAACTATCATGGATAATTTTCTGTCTGATTGCGAGGCTTTTGCTGGCAGTGGACCAGATGTAGAAGAATCACCTGAGGAGGGTATCTAGGGATGACCGGGACCCTCCGGATCGGGAGCAGAAGGGGATAGGCCAGTGTGATTTTCATCCAAGGCGGGCGAGGAGGGTTATTGTGCACTGTTAGCACGAGGCAAGGAAAACCTATTCACTCACTTCATCCGGATCAAATTGTGGGGCGGATGAACCTGAGGGTACCATGGTCTGTTCTCAACGTTAGTGCTCTATCTCAGGGGAGGCCATCCAGCAGTCTCACTTCCAACAGAGTACTTGCGTGACCAGTATTCTGCTGGTGAGGATTAGTGCGCGCTTCTGCCGCTTGCTGGTCAGCCTGCATACCAGTGAGAATCGGCTACTAGCCACGAGATGACTCCTTTTCCTACCTGAGAAGTTTCCTGTCCCCGCGACTGCTCTTCAAGGCATGTATCAGCCTAGTTTTTGGGACTTTTTGAACTCGTGTCCTGCTGAAGGCAGCAGCAGCCATGTCTCAGCAGAGTCTTGATGAGTGTAACCGAGAATCACTCAGATCACAGAGCCACATCAAAACGGGTTAAATGATGTACATGACGAAAGGAACGTGGATCAGTACATGGTGTTCTCAAGACAAGGACTAGTTATATTTCTCTCGAGGTAAGGCATCGGGAGAATGGTACTCATATCCCAAATATTGATTCTTGTCGACTCTTCCGAACCAGCTGCCAATCGATCATCCGTGGGTGATAATGCAAGAGTGCGTATTTCCTCAGCATTCTTGATGATGGCAAGTTGAGAGTGGGTTGATGTATCCCAGAATGAGATGAAACGACCGGAAGAGGCAGCGATAAATTTATTGTTTGCAGAGAGAGCGATAGACATGACATTGTTGCCTTGCTTGTGGATGGGCCATTCTGCGAGTGTGGATCCAGTGGACGAGTTGAACAACTTGATTGAGTTGTCGTCAGATATGGCAAAGAGTTGTCCACCGTCCAATGACCAGGCGATGACAGGGAGTGGATTGTGACCAGGGAGTGAGATGGAGATGGAGAGGTATTTGTCGCCATTTTTACTGTCAAAGATATGAATGGTGTCGTCACCCGCGTTGGCAGTGGCGATACGGGCACCATCTGGGGAGAACCTGATAGCCTTGACTATTCCACCATGTTGGATTGGTCCAACGAGCTTCTTGCCTGTCGCAATATCCCAGACGTTTGCATCCCCAATCCAGTTCCCAGTAGCAAATCTCGTGCAATCTGCTGAGATGTCGACTGAAAACACGCGCATTCCTTGCTCAACCTCGACCACCTTTCGATGCAGCTCGGCATCCCACATACACGCACCTCCTCTTGCTGTCGCACACACGATCCAGTTCCCATTTTTCGACCCGAAAATCGCATACACGTGCATCCCCGTCTGCTTTCCTTCCTCGGCTCTGTCTGCAAGTCGCCATTGTCGAAGGCCATCATCTGTTCCACCGAAAACGTGCTTTCCGTCTGGATGAAAAGCAACCGCCCAAACAAAGCCACGGCCGCCTTCAAGAACCATGCTCGGGTTGTGGTCTGATGGAAACTATCAGCACTATTTCTGCTGCCAAGGACAGCGACGCACCAGGCGCTGGCGACGACATGTTTTCCAATGGTCTGTACGCGTCGCACTCGAAGTGGGGGTGCAAGGAAAGGAGGAACTAGTGGTATGCAGGGGGGTTACCTCATGAACGTGCGTCCGTTTATTCATTTATGGAGTGCCTCGTGTCCTGAGCGCTCGAACTTACTCGAATCCAGTTAGGTGCCCGACCCCTGGCGGCGAGCGACGCCCTACCAGCGACCTGCCCAATTCATCAATAGAGACTACCCAGGAACTCATTCACCCGCTCCCATTTGCCTTGTTGCGCCAATCAATGCACCAATTGCTTCCTATATCACGACCCATCAAAGATCACGGTGAGACGCTTTTCTGTCAACGCGAACTACTTCGCTGGTGTAGGCTCCGAATTCAAAAATATTCTTTCCTGATGAACCCCGTGCAAGCATCGCCTTCGGTTATCGTTATCAATGCACTCGAACTATCATGTGTCGTTTTCCACCTTTGCGGATTTTGGGCTCAATGGAGAAATAATCGTGAGTGGCAGATTCGTCATTGATTGACAACTGTGTTGACCTTGTCACTGCAGGTCCTAGTAGAACAAGCAGCAGATTCATAACAGGCAGGCAAAAGAAGAAGCAAAGCGTCTCGGAAAGGAACTTACGGGCCAATTTTCAGGTCGGCACGTTATCTGGCATTTTAATCACAACTCAGGAAACCAGCTGAGGCAGAGATTACCATCTCTTTCAAGGTCCATAAAATGACATCTCGAGAGTGCGTTCGACCTTGACCAACGGCTTGACGTGCATGGGGCGTAAGACAGCAGGCAGTCAGTATGCGAGTGATCATTCCCCGGTGGGTGGCTGAATTCAACTCCTGGCATATGCTTAATATGCATAACAAAATCTCAATGGAGAACCGACAACGATTAGGCAACTTGGCTTGGTCGAAGCGGAGCCCGCACTAAGTACTCGAACCCTAATTCGCCAAGGGTTGGATGCGTCGTCGTCCCTGGCGAAAATGATACACCACGTACTGCTATATACAGGTGGATTCTAGACAGGGATGGTGAGACGAAAGGGACCAGCTCACACTGTGTTTTCAGCGACATTGTTCTGCTGGTGGTCCCATGTCCAAACAAGCATAGCTCATATTGCCATGTATTGATCCTAGATGATACGCGCCAAATGACAGCATTCTGTCCATCTAGGAGGGCGTCAGACAATGACCCAAGTACGTTACTATTACACTCAATGGAAAACTATTCGTGATGCACAGGCATAGGGAATCTATACCTTGCTATTTCCTAATGATTTTTGCAATGCCTGTCGTTCCGTGCTCAAGCGCTCATCGGCGGTGCACAATGGTAAGGGTCGACAGACGGAAGATGGGGACATTCTACTCGATCTCAGGCACCACCCATTGCAATGGAGTTATTTAAGGCTCACATGCCTCTGGCATGTACGGGTGAACCTCCTCTTTCTTCTGATCATACTGCTTGCTTGCAGGTCAGTGTCAATGGGACTGACGTAACGTGATGTATGAATCTTGTTTGTACGCATCCCCAACCTATAATATCGTATCTATAGGTGCAAGGTGCATATAGCTGTTCGTCATCATCTCCCACGGGATTGTGCTTCGGCTGCGAAGGGTGTGCCACGTTGCGTCTACACCTCAAATATCGATTCATGTTATGAGTCGTATATGACTCGTGAGTCAAGGGCTCAGAGCAAGCTGACACTATGCACTTGGACGGCTTACCATGAATGACACTGGAGCTAAAATACTACATCAGTACTTGTGCGATAGGAGATGCGTCGTGTGAACGATGTCGTTCAGCAAAAGCAGTAGAGGAGAGCAGAATTATGGCCCAACGACGACTCATTATGAATGTATGGCTTAACGTGGTACATTTGGCGGTTGGATTCAGCCAGGATCCTCGGTGGTACAACAGAGCCATGAAAGCACCAGTATCGAAACGTTGACTCTGCGTCGTGGATGTTGAGGTTCGTGCTATACATTCGAAGTCAGGCTTTAGTGCCCCAGTGCATAAAGAAGACTCTCACCTCTGCGACGGGGACCTGGACACACACAGAGACATCTTTCGTAGTATCTGGAGGATTAACAACAGCGGCTTCATGGTACAGTGTGGTGTCGGATGCTTTGGTCGGCACTGACGACTCCTCAGGTCTCGACTGGATACACGAAATGATCTCTCACCTGGACTCCGGAGAATTCATAGCTTGCGTAAAAAGGAGCACTGGAAGGACTGGGTTGCGGTAGGGGAGCGATTGTGGGCTGACCCCCGACGTCATTGGTGACCCTGGGCGGTTGCCAGCTTGATGGAGGCAGGTTTTGCCTTGCCTTTCTATTTTCCTCCTACTTAGTCCTTGTCACCTCCCGCATTGCGATTCCCTTCTCCTGTACAAAAACAATCAGTCAATGTCTCTCGACGGACAAAGGAGTGAACCAACTTCGAGTACAATATCACCGGGATACATTACCGATTGCTGTACTAGGTCAGCTCTCTGCTAGAGATGCCACAAAAGGGAGGAGGGACACTCACCGGTTGCCACGGATTGAATACTGTCGTTGATAATTTTTTGTTTGATTGTGATGTTCGCACTGAATCAGGCATAGGTGGACCAACTGAGGAGGGTATCATAGGACGATTTTGCTCAGACATCCCATTGCGACCGGGTTCTCATCAGAAGCTGGGGAGGGCGGCTATTATACGCTATCAGCACGAGGCGGGGAAAGCTCATACGTTACCCGCAATCGGATCATTGGCGGGCTAAAAAGCAAGCGACCATATCTGCCTAGTGCGGTTTACAATGGCGAGTTGAACGTGAGTAGAGGTAACCCAAAATGAGACGGAACGACTGAAAGAGGCAATGATTCATTTGTTTGCAGAGAGAGCGATGAGCATGAAGTGACTATGGTCACGGTGCAATGTAAATAGTACTTATGTAAGCCTAAATGCATAGGTAATCTCAGGTTCCAACACCAGTTCCTACTCCTCGACACCGAAATCGCATTCAGTTCATCCCTATCTGACTGACCAAATTCTGCCACGACCGCTTTCAAAAACTCTGACTGAACCATCAGCGCTGTTGTTCACTCCCGGGGACGACCACGCGCTGGTCGCTGGTGACCACAATTTTTCACCAATGGTCTGCGCACGTCGCAGATGAGCTGGGAATGACCAGGTTACCTCGTGAACGTCTATTTACCCGCCTATGTAGCGCCTCGTGTGGGCACTCAAGTTTACCGTGACTCGGATCCCAGCTACCATCAACCTACCGAATTCATTGATGGACACCCCTGAGAAACTCGTCCGGCATCCAGAACGGTTATGCAGTACTAGCATCCGCGACCAACGTTCGTCAAAGTATGTAGGAGGTCGTAGTTATACCGTATTCCCTTGGATAACCCGCATCATCTGGTCGACAGAGCCTACCTCACTGCTTACTATCGGCTCGTCTCGATGCAAGGACTTGGCATGATACCAAGCCGTACACGTAGTTTCTGCAGGCATCTCCCTAGACGCAACCGTTGCACTCATGTTGAAGCTGATAGCACAAATGGTGGACAAACGGGCCGAAGAGCATCCGGCTGGTGCATTATTTTTTAATGTATGATACTCTATCGTGACGCTCTTCTGACCGCGATACGACTAAGCTCTCATAGGAAGTAACCATCCCCAAAATACAACCAGATAGTTAAAGTGCGCAATATAGACAGGATTTCACGATCACGTACTTCAGAGTCTCGTAGAGATATTTGTACAGTGATCACCTCTCATCACCGAAAATCATACTTGGCGTGTTGCACCATCGCAGCTGGCGAGCAAGCGACGCATGCATGAAGGTACCCAAATTGCAAAGGTAACATCGACCTTTTGCCACAACGGTTCCTTGGGCCTCGACTGAAAAATTGATATCAGTGCCCACCTTCTTGAATCTACAACATGATCACCTTGACACCCGAGAGTCCATGTGTCGCATTTAAGGGCACATTGGAAGGACCAGGATCTGACTGGGGAGCGATCATGGACTGACCCTCCGACGAAGCACTGGTAGCCGTAAGCTGCTGCCCGTTCGATGGAGGCAGTTTTTTCCTGGCCTTTTTCTTCTCCTGCCTTGCCTTTTTCGCCTCCTGCCTTGCTATTTCCTTCTCCTGTAAAGAAGGATAAGTCCGGATGTCCCCAGACCAACAGACGAATGCACTAACTTCGAGGTCAATGTCGCCGAGATACATTACTGATCGCTGCACCACGTGATCAGCTCTCCGTCCTAGAAATCCACAAAAGGGGGGGACACCTACCGGTTGCCGCTGATTGAAGGCTATTGTCGATAATTTTCTGTTTGATCGCGGTGCTCTTGTTGGTAGTGGACCAGACATAGAGGGATCGCCACAGGATGGTATCTGGGGGTGACTGGGACCTTCCGAGAGCATCTTCTCGGTCATCTTAATGCGACCAAGTTCTTCTGATTGAGGGGTCGAGTTGCGACGTTGCTTGCGTAGGATGCTCTTGAGCCATCCAACGAGGGTTTGGTCTTGACCCTCGGGGGACACAGGGTTATCAGGACTCCGCTTTGGGTTAGCCTGGGACTGCGCGGCCACGGCAGACATTGCGAGATTGGGAGCAGAAGGGAATAGGCTGGCATGGTTATCATCCAAAGAGGGCGAGGGAGGCTATCGTGTACTGTTAACAAGAGGCGAGGAAAACCCACCCATTACTCACTTCGTCCAAGTCAAATTGCAGTGTGAATGCGTCCATGGGCACCGCAGTCTGTTCTTGACGTCAGTGCAATGTCTCAAGGGAGGGG
>JBBPTY010000328.1:0-20568 GCA_038094335.1 Tylopilus aff. striatulus | reverse complement strand
GACACGGAAAGGACAAGACCAAAGCGAAACCTCGGCCGGTCAACTACTCGTGGGTCAACATCGTGTCCGATATTGACTGGGAAGGGTGCGACGTGCATGACACATTGTGTACCGTGCTACGGATGGCATCATCCGAGGGGGTGAAACCCGTGCTTGAACCCGCCGACTTTGCGCACCTGTCGCGCAAGGACAAGGGGAAGAAACGAGCGTCGGCGGTGGCGGATGGCATCGAGGAAGAATTGTCGGGCAAGGTAGTGCCGTTTGAGAGCACCCCCGACGCTTTCCTCGCTGGGGGTGGCCTCGACTATGGCGGGACCGTCGTGTCCCGAGTGGCTGCTTAAAGAGGGGGACGTCCAAGCGGCTACCTTATTTCTGGCGACCACGGACACCGCGCAGACCGATCTGATGGATGATCATATCTGATATCTCTTTTCTTACTTTCAGACTGGTCCCAGATATACCTCGGACGCTACGGATAATTAGTTGTATATCTCACGAGAACGTTATTATTTTCTCTTCACGCCAGCTTGCATGGTAATGTACTGTAGATGTGACGGATGTTTGCATAGTCTCTTTCTCTCCATGGACTGTTTTTGTAGGTCATCATAGAATTTAGGGCTTCTTAGGGGCGCTTGGGATTATAGGTAGAGTATTATGAGAGGTGCTGGTAGGATCCCTACGGCTGACCAGGAAACGAGCCATTTGTAAATACCTTCCGCTTGGGACTCGGACTCGAAGCGAATTGATCGGACGGTCACGGGTCGCCAAGCCTGGCCCGTTCATAGTGCATGGAACTAGTCTGTTCCTCCGAGTCGCTTCTTCCCCCCCCCCCAAAAAAAAGACTCTGACCGCCTGGCAATGAGACCAAGCATCTTTACCCGGACCAACCAGTCATTTACATATTACCAGGGCCAAAATCAACACAAAAGGGGGTAAGTATCCCAGTAAGTGCTATTCTCTGGCCTCGTCGATGAACCCGAAGGAGATAGTCACGCTTTCCTAGCACTGCGATGGTGACGTTATCAACGCGACTTGTCACCGCTAGTATGTCCGCGACGAATACTCCTGCCATCGCCGAGAACTCGAGCACGAAACGCCGGACCGGGATGTAGAACCTCGCATAGCGTCAACGCGCTGCGCATGAATATAGCGAGAATGAATCATCGGGGGCGTTTCGGAGGGCGGCGGCAGCAGCAGTCTCATGTTGCTTGCCGACGTTGGCAACGCTGAGCGTGATATGTCACTAGAACGCCCACGGCCGTCCATCTCGAACAGAACGGCGCGGTCCTCACCGTCCGCAGACAATGTCAGTGCGTCAGCATAACTCGAAGGGATGGATAGTGCGCCGTATGTCGTGGCATTGCGTTTCACAAGACGGGCCGGCGAGACTTTCTTGAGATGCACGTTCTAACGTCAAAATGTAAAAATCGGATATTGTCGAATGGCAGCTATGTATTGATTTATTGCGCCGACTTCGGGAAGTTGGGCATCGGGGTCTAACTTGAACCTGACTTGAACTTGAATTCGGGAGTGACCATGCAAAAGGACGATTAGGAATAGGGGTACTATCGGTTGGTGTGGACTCGGAGACGGCTTACCTACTGGCAGTAAGTAGTCTCACTGAATTTCCTCGGTAGACTCCGATTACTCGCTCAAGTTGATCCATCGCGCTAGTGCCGCTATGCTGCTGCAAGCACATTCCCGGTGGAAAACCCGAGAAACACAGCCAGCTGAGTCATGTGGTTTTATGGTCGTTGTCACTGGCAGCAACGTCAGTGCATTACCGGACTCCAAGTGAATGAGACATACCTTGGACCTGCTCGAAGATCCTATTCCAGCCTGAAGGTGCGTCCCTTTTTGGGACTTATTTTGTCGCTGGCTACACTTTAATTACGGCTCGATCAGTCGCTTACGAGGCTCTACTACCCCAACAGTCTCTCAATAGGTTCACTGCATGTGAAATTAAACTGTTGTTCTCAAATTCCTTGAATTAAAAGTGTGTGTGATTAGAGCATATTTTTTCAGACAGACCGCTCTGCCTTGGCGTGCTAAGAGGGCTAGGAAATCAACCAAGAAAAGAAGACGACAATGAGGCACACCCTGGAGGAATGAACAGTTAAACCTCCAATAGGCCTTTTCAGCTGACGAGCTATGGTAGGGGCTAGGCCATGTCGGCAGCATCACGAGAATTGTCTGATCCTACTACTAATGAAAGGGACCGGCTTGGATCTGTGGGTTAATGTAACCATTTCGCGAAGTGGGCGAACACGCTGAGGAATGTGCTGTGTTGGGACCGGGGAGAGTGGGTGGAAGATAGCGATGTATCGATGTATACCTACGACCACGGGGGTCATATACCCAAGGTACGGTACAGTGGTACTGTCGCAGATAAGATGTAGTAAGTGAAATAGAGTCGAGGCGCAGCGGGCCTTTGTAGGGACAAGAGGCGATGGTTGGGTTCTATCTTCCCTTGGCCATCGTTCTACTCAATAGCTCATAGATTAGGCATCGAGCTTACCGAACAACTGATCGACCAACACAGTCGCTCTCACGTGCCGAGCTCGGATTGTCATTGGACGTCGTCTGTGGCACCAGCCTGTACGGCATGGAATTTGCATACGTAGTGACGCACAATAACGTAGGTCGCTATGCTCCAACATATAAAGACAGGCGATCCATACTTCCTTCGTCTTCACATCGTGGTCTCCACAATTTGCTTGCCTCTGTGGCTTTGGCTGGTCCTTCTTCCCCATTGGCGGCCCGCATAATTCACCGCGGCGATACCCGCCAGTTACGACCTCTCAACTGCATCGACTCACCTAATATGTAGTTTCTAGACGTGGGGATGGTAGTCCAACTCTAAATGCCAAGGTAGTCCTTAAGGCGCCTGAAGTCAACCGCTATGGAGGAGTTTTTGGTATCATGGGCCAAAGACTTTGCAGAATGTATTCCCCATGAGAATCGATCAACCATCAAGATACTGCTGTGACATCACAACTTCTTGGACCTGAAAGCCGGGCATACTCATGAGCTCTGGCGTTGTCTTTGCCCAGCTGGAACCACAACAGTATTCTGGATCTTGCCACGTTTACAAGACCGCCCAGGGACCAAACTAGTAGGATGTGAAATTTCTCGAATTTCGGCATTGTTTCTACAACTAATGTACACGTGCAAGCACATGAGTTAGACTAATGGGTATCAAACCAGAGGGACAACATCCACAATTGGGTATTGACAACGCCACTAGTACCATTTCCCATCTCAGTTCAGACGGGGTTGGAGTGGCGTTGGTAACGTGACAGCTTGTTACAGCATCAATCTTTACGGGTGATATCAGTGCGTAGGATGAGCGTCCTTCATTTTGAAAGCTTGATATGTCTTCGTGCATGTATTACCGACATATCGTAAACTTGACCATGGGCGTCTTCACCAATACTTGATAGTGTAAAACAAAGTAGTAGAGCGATACGAAAGGCACGGAGGAATACAAGCAAGAAAAGTTGAGCACGAAAGAAAACTTGAGACTTGATTTTTTCTGAGATATACCGAACCGGGTCTCGGCCTCTTCAAGATAGGAAGTAACGAGAAAATTTGACAAACTTGAAGACTGCTGGAGGTTTGTCCGTCATGAACCCTTCACTTGTACGTGCCCGACCCTTTTGCGAGAAACAGACAGATGAAGATAGAACACGGCATTTTCAGAGCGAACGTTGATACTTCACCAACGACCGCCATTTTCGGCGTGGTTGGAAGTATTGGAGGCGCCATTGGAAGGACCATCGAAATCCTTGCGAGGGCTGCTTCCTCGCGGCGGGCTTCTGGAGTAGCTCCTGCGTCTCCTATAATCAGGTGAGTAACGTCCACTACGAGCAGGCGGACTACGGCGGTCACGCCAGTCACGGTTGTTATCACGACCATATGGATCCCGATCCCTATCACGATCGTGACGACGATAGTCACGGTCCCGGTCCCGGTATGAGTCGCGATACGAGTCACGATATTCACGACTGGAGTATGTATCCCTGTGATGAGAGCGGCGATGTCCCATATACTCTCCTGGCGTGGGCGCATGAGGGCGATCGGTGACCGAGTAATCGACTCGAATGCGTCGTCCATTTAATTCCTGCTTTTATATCAGCACCATACAAGGGTGGTGAGACACGTGACTGACAATGCCATTGAGTTCCTGGATGCAACGTGTCGCCTCTTCCACGCTTGACATTTTGATGAAACCAAAGCCACGAGAGCGGTCCGACTGGGTGACTAGGGTTTAGGGTTGGTCGCCTCATGTGCTTGTAAGGACACGTACCCTCTGGTCATACACAATGGTCACCTTTTCTACTCTTCCAAATCGACTGAATTCTTCATCTAGATCACGTTCTTGAGTTCTAATGCTCAAGCCAAATACACCCAACACGGCGGATGGGTTAGGCGCCTGCTTTGCCGAATGAGGTCGAACAGAAAAGAGAACAAGAACGGCGCGTACTATGGGAGCATGAGATGGTCGTTTGGGGGGTGGGGACTTGCGGCGGTACGCGGGGCTTCTGTAGCCGTTGTTGCTTCGGGCCGGGCTTCTGGAACGAGAGCGCGCGCGAGCATCGCGGTCGCGGGATTCCGAGGCAGCTGGCGCCGGAGTGTTGTAAGCGTCAGAGTATGGGTCCACTGGAGGAGCTGCAGCTTCACCGTATTGCGACTGGAAAGAAAAAAAATGAGACCGCGAGTGCTCAGCAGTAATGACATGACTCACCATGATAGTTGGAGTCTGAAGAAAAAATTTGTGCTTGTTTGTATTTAGTTGAGCTTCAAGTTTATACTCCGCGAACGTGAATCTTATTTCTAGGTTCTGTATAGTTTTGCAAGCCTCCGCCGCTGTCCATCCAACAAGACTCATCAGCGCACATCAACAAGACCAAGATGGTGAGCTTGTCGCCCTAGTCGTCGTTGCGGGAGCATCTAATCGCGTTATATGCGTAGGGTATCGATCTCAAGGCCCACCACGTCAAGAAGGCTCAACGAACAGCTCCCAAGAGCGAGGATCCCTATCTCCTCCTGCTAGTCAAGGTATGCTTGCGTTTCCACCTTGACAAATGTTGATACTTACCTTCACTCAGTTATACCGTTTTCTTGCACGTCGTACCAACTCGAAATTCAATAAGGTTCTAATCCCGACTCTAATTCGATCCCGTATGTACTCATACGTCTTCTATATTTTAGGCAATCCTCCACCGCCTTTTCCTCTCTAAAATAAACCGCCCCCCGATCTCGTTATCACGAATTGTTAAAGAAACAACCGCTACTCCAGACCTCGATTCCAAGATTGTCGTGACCGTTGGACCTGTTACCGATGATATTCGTCTCGTTGAGGTACCAAAATTGACTGTGGCCGCCCTGCGTTTCACCCGAGCAGCCAAGGAGCGTATTTTGAAGGCTGGTGGAGAGACCCTCACTTTGGATCAACTTGCTCTCCGTTCGCCCACTGGCGCTCACACGGTGCTTCTGAGGGGCAAGAGGAACGGTCGTGAGGCTGTCAAGCACTTTGGCATGGGTCCTCACAAGCATAAAAAACCCTACACCATCTCCAAGGGCCGCAAGGTAGGTTTTTTTCAAACTCGAGAATGGATGCTGTCCTCATCACTGCAACTTAGTTCGAGCGTGCTCGTGGTCGCCGAAAGTCTCGTGGGTTCAAGGTATAAGGAGTTCACAAAACCGACAGACAGTTGGAGAGGGGGCACCGAGGATATGCAATATGGGTATCACTATGAAACAACGTCAACTAGTATCCTTAGCACTTGTACACTTCATCTATGCATATGGTATATCTTCGGTTGCGTTTGACGTGACAATTACCCCGCAGAGGAATGAGTTTATCTCGCAATTGTCTACTCATTCGACACACAGGATCATGCACATGCTCCACATGCTTCATAAGAAGATAAAAGATTTTGTTTTTATGAACGAACATTGGCCACTAATAGCTACCGCCTGACCCGTTTAAAATGCTGGGAGCAAACGGTTGACAGAATCTTCATAGCAAGAACGTATTTTACTTACTGAGTTGGTCGTATTGTCATCCATCGTGTCGTCCAACTCCCTTTTCAAGGCCGGGCCCTCGGCTTCCATGGATTCATCTGATTGTGTTACGCCGCCAAGTTCTGGGTTTTCAATCCGCCATGCAGCTACCTTCGAATCTTCGCCACCAGTAACGAGTACCCCATTCTGAAAAAGCGTTAACCCAAGAATAGTACCTGTAGTCTCAAGTGTTAACTGCACCTCTTCATCCCAATAGAGTGATCGCACGACCCCAGAATGTCCGCCAGCCCACACAGAATGTATCGCGTAGGGAGCCACGGCGTCAGATAAATCCCTGCTGGTGATCAAAGCCACGTCTCCTCTGACGAAGTTATCAGGGAATGCCACGGTTCAGACAAGAAAGAGACTGAACTCGTTGGAACCGACAAATAACCCAAGCCCATTATCTGCTTGTTGTGTCGCATGTCCCACGATAAGATAATCGGTGACCCAAGTATGACCATAATCGTGCAGCGACAGGTTGCGGATATCCACGACCGAAAGTCGGTCCAACTGTCCTTGAGAATAAGAGGGTTTACAACGTTGATCTGACGCGGACCCACCTCGTCCGACCAGCAGCTGAATGTTTCCATATCGCTCGCCGCCCAGATGCGTGAACCATGTACGTTGGTAACCCACCCTGCTTGTGAGATACTACAACCCCAGTTTCCAACGTGTAGCACGGCTTCGTCTTCGTCCGCCTCGAGAGCGTTTGAGGTGCTGACCAGCCCGTCAGAAGAGGCCGTTAGTAGTGTCTTGCTGGAATTCGACGCGTCTTGGTTTTTGAAGAAATGAACGGCAGTAACGTCGTCCGAGTGGGTCGAGCCGTGGTAGCGCAGCTGCGCCACCGGATTTCGCGGGTCCCTGAAATAGTGAGTGAGGTGAAGATGCTTAACACTACTAATCTGGAGTCAGAGCATACCAGTACATGATGAGCGCGTCCTCTTTCTGCAGGTCAGTTCCGGCCGCAACAAGCAGGCCGTCGTGCGATGCATCGCAGCAAAGGAGGGAGCGTGCTTTACCAGAGGTTTCCACTGGTATCAAATGAAGTCTTTTTGAGTTGTTAAGGTACGCATTTTCTGTATGCAGGCTGTTGAAAGACTTACTTTTAATACCTGCTGATCCACTTCGTTCGTCCCATGCGATCACACAGCCATCTTTTCCAGAGGAAAGAAGCATTTCACGAGTAGAGGTTGCCAAGCCACAAACAGTGCGCAAATGGGTGGTCGCGTGTTCATGACCTTTGAGCGTGGTCAAGCTCTGGAAGGTAGTTTTATCAAAGAGATGAATCTGATTGGATGGAGATGACGCAGAGGCGGCGTAGAGGTTGGCTATCGGTGTCAAAGACAGGACATAGTTATCTCCTGGAAGCGACGCTTTGTGCAAGGTCTGATTTGTGGTTTTGAATGTTGAAGACTGCTGGAGTGACATGTGCCTTGCAGAGGAAACGGAGGATTTCTTATCTCGGATATGTCTCCGGCGATCGCCGTGCGCAGCAACGTCTTGATGAAACTGTTACCACGTCATACTCTCTCATCGCCATTTAATTTTTCCTCTGGGGTACTCTCCTCAAACGTCTTACAGAAACCCTCACATTCATTTGGATCACACTCGTTCAAGCCTTTTTCGCGCCGCTCCCATCTTCCGAGCTTCACCGCGTTCTCAGACCTGTGAAACTCATCACTGAAATATCTTTATTCAAATACTTTTTTATCGACTCCTGACATATCCGGCATGTCTTCTGGTGGTGCGTCTCGTGTTCAATGTCGGTAATGAGGCGTAAATTAAAGGCCTCTCGTCAGCTCGCCGACTCCACAGGCTACCACAGCGCCTTGACTACAGCTTGATCCCTGCGCCGCTCGGTAGCGTCTGATGCATATATGGTCAGAGACACGGCGCTGATGATACGTCAGACCTTTCGCTTTCACGCGCCACGGAAAAGTCGCCCTTGCCAGCGATTATTGTGACTCCTTCTTCACCCACGGCCGGCGCTCCTGAATACTACATCGCCTTTCTCACACCATCTCCTAAACCCTCGCTGCGCGAGCGTATCACGCAAACCACCTCTCTCCAGTGGTCTTTCCATTTCAAAGCGAGGATCACGTTCTTCATCTCCTTGCTGCTATTCATTCTGGTCTGCCACTTACTCGCGCACCTCGCTGTCCATCGTCCCCACTTTGACTTCAAATCGACCGATGTCCCCGCAACATACGTGGATTCATTTGCAGCATCTTCGTGGGACCTTGTATCTTTCGATTTTCTGTCTGGGAGTCACCACAGCCAAAGGGGATAGAAGGAATTGCATGGTTGAATAGCTGTCTCAAATTGCTCCTCATTGAAGCATTTGTTCATGTAATGACTGGCCTTCTAAAACGCTTTTCTGGCCTGTTCAGAATATTTTTTAGCTTCGGTGGAGGAGGATTCGAGTGTCTTCAGATTGGCATGTCACTTGTCCTCTTAGCTTGTTTGAATTGATCCCATGTGTTGCCCCCGAATGCCTGTTTCCGTTTGCTTCCGATTACATCAGCCTGCGAATGTCCTCCCACACTGACTCTAGGTTTGATCAAAAGTTCTTTAACCTCGGTGACACTTGGGGATCAATTTATAGCAGCTACATTTCCCCAAGGATTCCACTTGGCTGCTCTGCACGGCCAACCGAACAGATGTTGCCCAACTTCGTACGGAAATCACCCACGCTCTCACTGACGGCCCTCCGCTAATGTCTCTGCGAAGACCAGGGTTGCATGTTTGGACTAGTAAGCTCATAGGTGAACTTGGTCTGACCATGTTCAGACACACTGGGTTTCGCCACCTGTCCCGCATAGAATTCTAGAAGATACTGCCCTAAATGCGCATATGCCAGATCAAGCTATCCCTGTCCACGCGGAACATTTTGTTATTCCCTCGCAAGCCAATGCTCACAGAGTCGGGCCGCTCTTAATAAAGGTCTGCATTTATCTCCAGGACGGACTCATGGGCACCTAGTTTTTTGACCTCTGGGATATTCGTACGACCCACGTCTTCCTTCCATCTAGTCTGGAGCGCTGAGCCTGCAAAATCCACAGGTATGTCAAGATCCGGTCCTGGCGCTGGTATCTCGACGAGTTCCACTGTTGTACAAGCTGTGAGTCAATGGTCACCCATTCGCGCGCGAAGCGTATCTCATTTTCGATCAAGCCGACATCTGTCTTCGCCCCGGCTTCGCAAGGTGGCTTTATCACGACACTCGTTTTATCATCCTCTTCAACACCCACTCCCAGTTCCGCTGATGCAGCGCAGACCCCCAATAAACTGGCAACAGTGCAATCACCACAGGCAATCCAGTCCAGCTCACCCAGTACCAGTCTCGTTGACTCGTCGTTTTCTTCATCTTCCATGACCAACCCGACAAGCATATTCTTTGCAGTGCAACAGGATCTTGATGTGCCGCCCTCGGGTGGTCCGTCCTCCGCTATCTATACCAAGGCACCTGCATCCACACACGCAGATACCTCCTCCTCTACTATGTCATCGCGTACGACAATGCCTTCTCGACCTCATCTCCCAGAGCCTCCCCACTCCACCACTGAAAGTGACCCTGAGACCCCTGTCTTAGCAGCCCCTCCCAGTCGCTCTCCAACTCACCCCTCGCCACCAACTGGCGCGCACGATGTCCGGGATGTAGTTTCTTTCGAGGACAAGGATAAGGATCAACACCCTCATGACGACGATGAGGATAAATCAGCCCTGATCATTTCTCACATTTCCAGCGGAGAAACATTTTACACCGAGGGGTGAGAAATCATTCTCGACAAGGGAAAAGATTTCTGACGGTGTCTTCAAGCGAACATTTAAAAACGAAGTGGTGGACTGAACTTCCGCAGCATGACCATGATCACGATGTTGTTTCCACGAGTCATGACTCTAAGTGGATTACAATCGTTTCAAAAACCACAGATTCAGGGACCACCTTTCAGGCAACGTCAACATTGCAGGGCATTAGTCCTGGGGGTCCCGTTTCAGCTCCAACTAATAGCAGCAATGTATCTCCTGGCAGTGCATCAAATTCTAACGAGTGAGTAATGTTTTATCATTCGTGGACTTTTCAAGACAAACATTCACTAGCCTGTTATCATTGATACTTGGCGTCGTACTAGGAACGGTAGCCCTCATGGCGCTGGTGGTGGCTTTCTTTAGACTCCGCGGACGCAGACGACGACCCAAATTTATGCCAAAAGTTCTTTCCAGCGACTCGGACACTTCACAGGAACGAAAAGACAACATAATGACCGAAGCGACCCCACGGCTGGAGACGATCACACGGATAACACCCTACCGGACATTTTCGACGTATGCCCCTGAGCAAGTAACAACTTGTGTTTCGTCTGCAGGCGAGTCCTTCCAAAACAGTGACGGGCCACTATCCAATCCATTTTCGGACGACTCAACTGCTCTCTCCACGCGGGCTGACACACGCCCTGGGAGCCTACACTCCGTTGATAGTGTCTCTACGGTCTTGGAGCCCGTGGTGTCTGTGAACGCGGACACACTGGAGGGTGGAGAGTCTGTCAGGTCGATCGATGAGAGCGCTAGCAGCCTGGAGTTACATTTCGTTCCACCGCCAGTCGTAGCTGGGCGCGACTTGTTGATACGTGTTCCGTATTTGTCGCCTACATGGCACTACGACGGCCATTCCCCGCTATCATCGCCTTCGAGGGTGGAGTCACAGAATGAAGAAGGACGAGGTGGACCTTCCAATGGCACAACGCCGACATCTTCACGACCATTTCTTCTAGGGGCAGAGAGTGCGCGGTTGCGCCTTCATTCGCTATTGAAGGAAGCAAGGCGAGTTTAAGGACAGATTATATGGACTCTCTTATGTATGTACCGTCTTGCGCAATTTGATCCAGACCGAGGGCGTGAGAAAGCGGAAAGTTCATACATGCGGAACGCTTTTTAGCTTAGCGGCCTCTTTACCCGCCGTCTTCCACTTGCTCTTCGGTCTTGAAATTTTGGTTTTCGTGATGGACGCTCTCTTTCTTCCCCTAGCAAATACAGTCGGGGCATCCGTTGACCAACTCAAGGTACTTGTTCCCCAACCATGCAGAACACCGTCGTCACCCTTTTCATGCTAGCTTATCTCGTGTCTACTAGTCGCATACCCCCTGGGGAGTGTATTCATAAGAATACCGTCATCACAACCTAATCTCAAGCATGCTTTCAATATATTCATTTCTACCTTTTTCCTCGTCTCTGTCCTCAATTTTCACTGGGGCTTCCTACAACTCCTAGGTAGTGTCATCGGGACGTACCTCATTGCTGCCAATGTCAAAAGTGCCAACATGCCATTGATTGTCTTCATGCAAGTACACGCGTTCCTCCACTACTGCGAGGTGCTCACAGTGTTTTAGTTTTGTCATGGGCCATCTCACTGTCAAGTATGTCCCCTTTGGCGTTTGTTTCAGCTTGCATTAATCGCCCCTGTAGTCATGTCATTCGTGTCGTCTATGGGCTTGGTCTTGAAGCGATTGAAATTACTAGCCCACAGATGGTCCTCACCATGAAATTAACGACCTTCGCATGGAATGTGTATGACGGCAGGAGATCAGCAGAGGTCCTTTTTTTTCTATTCTCGTATTTTACTCTCATAACTGATCCTGATCAATCGTAGGACCTCGACAAATGGCAACTCCAAAAGCGCGTGGTGACATACCCAACACTGCTAGAATTTCTTGGATTTGCGTACGTGCTTTGCTCCCGCATTTGTGCCGCTGACCGTTAATCCGCTATTCCATTAGATTCTACTTCCCCGGGGTACTAATCGGGCCCTATCTTGATTTCGCGTCATACATGTCCCTCATTGACGAGTCGCTGTTTAAATCTGCCGAATCTACGAAAAGACAGATGCGAAGAGCGGTCCCTGATGGTAGAAAGCGCGTCGCCTATCGTAAGATGGTGATGGGACTTGTCTTTTTGGGCTTCTTCGTGGTCCTCAACCCATCGTACAACTATTCAACCGCCTTATCACCTTGGTTTGAGAAGCAAAACCCATTTGTCCGGTACGTTGAGTTTCTGAGATAGTCGATTATGGCCTCACGCAGCAAACCTCCCAGGATTGCTATTTTCCAACTCTATGGCCTCGTGGAGCGTTCCAGATTCTATGCTATCTGGACGTTGACGGAGGTAAGACGGTTTTCGATGCCAGCATATAATCGACTTGATTTGAACTTGGACTTCAGGGCGCTAGTATACTGACAGGACTTGGTTTCACCGGATTTGGGCCATCTGGCGAGTCGCTCTGGGATGGTGCAGCGAACATCGACGTACTGGAGATCGAATTCCCCTCAAATTTCAAAGTCCTGTTGGACTCCTGGAACATCAACACGAACATCTGGCTGAGGGAGTGTGTGTACAAGCGTGTCACTCCCAAGGGCAAGAAACCTGGTTTGCGCAGTACTTTCATTACGTTCGTTACGAGCGCATTTTGGGTGAGGCACATGTTTGCTTGCTGGTACAATGTTGACAAAAGGGGCAGCATGGCATTGCAATTGGATACTACATGACATTCATCTTCGGTGGCATTATCACCTACGTGGGCCGAAAGTGCCGCACAGGTTTCCGCCCGCTTGTCCTTCCGCCGCCCGGTGCACCGATCACATGGGCGAAGCGTGTCTATGACATACTGGGCACTTTGCTCTCCATTTTGCTGCTCAACTATGTGGCTGCGCCGTTCATGCTGCTCAGCTTTGCGAATTCGATCAAAGTGTGGTCTCTTCTGGGATGGTACGGCTTTTGGATCGTGGGCTGTGGGATCGTGTTCTTTGACGCCGGAGGATCAAAATACCTGCAAGGCTTGCAGAAGAAACGAGCCCACGTCGCTGATGGGAACAAGCCCCAGACCCCGTCGCCTGATGTTGTTGCGCCCTTGGAGCCCATTGTGGAGGGACTGAAGACGAGAATGAACTAGGGCCGGAGCATGTGCAGGGTATCTAGATCTATGAGATGTTTTCCAACATGATACATGTCTGATGTGGCTGGCAGATGGCGCTGTTCCGGCAGATGTGGAATCGGGTTCCTGCTGTAGATAGTTGCTAGCGGACGGCATGCCGAGCATCTGCCATAAGGGGCAGATTTTCAATGTGGGGGGAGGTCATGTGGCTGTCGGAATGCGCGGTACAAACGGGGACACTCGGAGTGTCGCCGAACGAACCCAAGAGCCTGTCCGTGTCCTGGGTCAGAGAACTTGATGTTGCCCACATCCCCCTGCCCAGCTCTGCTTCTGATGACACGTAGCGGGGCTGATGTGGCGCTGCAAAGCACTCCAGCGCCGAATTCTTCCGTATGTTCTTCTCACTGATTCCTTGTTCTCCTTGACACAACGTCCAAGCTTTCGGACATGAATCGACATCAAACGTCAACTGAGGTGGAGCGATGCGCCGTGTTTGGTATTTATTCGGCCGGGTCGGGCTGTGTATGAAGCCGATGGATGGACGCATGTTTGGGGTAGTAATTGATTTATAGCGACCCTGGCTTCTCTCCTGTGTCTCCCTAGAGCGAGGATCCTCCTTTCTCCTCTCTCCTCCTCTTCACCATCATCATGAGTGTGTCCGTCGACGACCTTGTCGCTTCACTCTCTGCCAACCACATTGGTCAAGAGGCAACCGACCTCGCTGCGCTGCAGGTACGTACCGTTCACACTTTCATTTACCCCACATCGACCGCACGCTTATCTCACATCCGCCCTCTCTCCAAGGCCCAGCTCGCCCAGTCCTTCCTGACCCACCCACTCTCCCACTCTCCTTCCTCCTCTTACACCCCCGCCGTTGCCCACGGGGTGAGTGTCAATGTTGTGCGGCGGGATCCGACGAGCGTGCAGCACTGCACCACCCCTACTGCTCGGACGCCTTCTTCCGCCTCGTGTACCTGGCCACTTCCCATCCCTGAGCATACAGATCATGTACATAGACGGAGCCTTTCACGTTCACACCAACAGAGTGCCGATGATGGCTGGGGTGACTATGATGAAATGGCCGAGGAACGTGCCGTCGAGGACTTGATCACCCCGGACTCGCCATACCCCCAAAATATACATCCATGGTCCACTCACAAGATTGATCCCCATGGTCCTGTAACAAGAGTCCTCTCTTCGTCCGCTGCCTCGACACCACTCTCCTCGAGCTCCCCTACCGACCCTTGTGCCTCCCTCTTCACCGCCACGGACCCATTTTACTTGCAGGCATCGCAGTCGCAGCAGTCCCATACCTCCTTTTTCAACCACGTTGGAAGGCCAAACACGCACTCACCCTTCCTGGTGGGTGTCCCCGCCTGGGAATAATAGCACGGCTGCGACGGTACACTCTCCACTCCCTTGCACCAGACACGTCATTCTCTGACCCAGCTCCTTGACATTGTTGTCCGATCATGACCACCACCTGTTTTTCTCACCCCTTACATCCACCTATTGTTTCCTGACTCCGTACGCCCCTCCGCCTCTCGAGGGCGTCGGGTGAAAAACATAGAATAGAAGAACGTCATACGGCCCGACGGCCGTGTTCGTCATTGCTATTGGCTGTCAGCTCAATCATGCCTATTCCCATCGTCGATGTGGCTGGCGCTCTGTCGCTCACACGGAGCGACAGCCCTGGTGCATCGCCATACTACCCCTAGCATGTCCTGCCTTATCCGCTGCCCGGTCTGTTGTTGTGTTTACCCTGTTGATTTGGTGGACTGTTGTTCTTTTTATCATGTACGACATCATTTGGTCCTAGTGCTTAATTATTTTTTTGCGTGCAAGTCTTTCCATCTCACGACATCAAATTGCACCTGGTAGTCATGTCATTTTAAGAGTCGGAGTGTGAGCTGGAGTGTGAGCCAACCACACCCGTGCAATGGTTGTCGCACCGGCGCATGTTACTTGATCGGCCGTTGGCTCCTCCCGGTAGGTCAGCTCCGTCAGTTTGGCGGTCAGAGCTTGGATGATCCATGAAAATTGTGACAGGCCATCGTGTGTCCGAACAGTGCCAACAGAGGGACGCAAAACGGGAAATCAAATCGCCCATGAGAACAAAAATTAACTTTTGGAAACACCTCGTTAATTTGAGCACAGGTCTTGCTCGAGTTCGGTGTCCTTTTTTCGTACGGGTTCTTAAGACTCGACCGTAATGAATTATGGAGGTGTTATAATACATATGGCTGTACCGCGTGTTCCTGACTGTTACCCCCGTTTAGCCATGGTATATGTGTCGCGCGGTGGGGTTGGTATGATACATGAAACTTGTTTAGAACAAATCTTCGAGGGTCATTGACTTTACGATATCCTACATCGATTGAGGACGATGGTCACGATATAATCACACACGACGCTTACTGTGTTCGACACCATCTGCGCAAACTCATCAAAGCTGAGTTTTCCGTCTTTATCATGATCCCCTTCCATTATCGTCTTATCGACGATTTGCTGGAGTTGTTGATCCTAGAAAACCGACATGTCCATCGGGTGAGAACGAAGTCGTGGGGCGAGCACACTGCACCTTGAGGTTGTTGCCGACCATCATTTTGAGCACGAGGAAGAGTTCCCCGTTGGAGATGAACCCATCGCGGTCAACATCGTACACTTTGAAGGCGACTGTACCCCCGGACGTGTCAGATCAGAGGGAACGACAACAGCGTACGACAGTGGACGCACATCGGAGCTTTTCCTCTCTTCCGCCACGGCTGCTAAAAGCGCTTAGACCACCGACGAATTCCTGAAAGTCGACCGTCCCACCACCGCTGAAAAAGAGTAAAACAACGCGCAACGGAATGAGTCGTGGGGAGTTGAACGCGCGGGGCGCTCGATCACACGACATGTACGCACTCTTCGTCAAAGATGGCAATCATGCGTGACGCGAGGGGATTGCTGGCGATCTGCGGTATTTGGAGGAACTCTTCGCGGTCGATGGAGCCTGAGCCGTCGCTGAAAGAAGAGGTGACACACGCGATGCGTCGGTGGTGAGTAGCTGGGGGTTGGGTATGTACGGGAGGATGTGGATCTGTACCTATCGAGTTTCATGAAGCGTTTCTTGAGGCGTTCGAGCTCGGCCGACGTGACTGGTGCGTCCAGATGGCGTCAAGGGGAAAGAGGACAAGCTCGGTGGTCGTGATACGTACAGTTGGACCGCTTTTGCATGTCCTCCATGAACTGAGACGCTGTCAGGTGGGATGTGAGCAGTTGTGTGGGTTGTGTGTCTGGGCATACGGACGTGTTTGACCCATGGTGAGTACGATGAGAGTACAATAGATTGGATGGATGTTGGAAGAACTTGCCGCCCGTGAGAAAGGTGAATGACTTGGTTCGCGCCATGTCTGCGCCTCGCCACCCGTTCGGCCCTCCGCACGCGTCGAATTTCCTCGACCCCATATCTGCGCACGCCGCTCACCCCCTCCGATAATCAACGAACGACGATCTATGCGCTCTCTACCCCGCCAGGCAGGGGCGGCGTCGCTGTCGTTAGAGTATCTGGCCCCGACGCAGTCAACGTCTGGAAAACCGTCACGCGGCCGTTCCGTACACCCATCGTCGACGCACCACCGACATCCCGACGTGCGGAACTTCGTCACGTCATCGACCCCGTCACCCAGGAGACATTGGACGACGGTCTCGTCCTCTTCTTCCAAGGCCCGTCTTATTGGGTTCCGCATGTTGCATGCAGCGTGATTGACATCCTGCTCAGGACCGAAATCGTTCACGACCGAGGACGTCGTCGAGCTGCAGGTGCACTCGGGCAGAGCGGTGCTCTCTGCAATTCTCCGCGCACTCTCCAAGTTGGCGTACTGTCGGCCGGCACAGCCTGGAGAGTTCACTCGCCGGGCGTTTGAAGGTGGTCGATTGGACCTGACCCAAGTAGAGGGTTTGCGCGATCTCATCGACGCGGAAACGGACGCGCAGAGGCGCATCGCCGTGCCTAACGTGGCGGTCGGTGTCGCATCCCTATTCTATAGTGCCTTGCATTGATGATCCGACAGGGCGTGCAAAGAGCTCGTTTTCATGCGCTGAGAGCACAGATCCTGGATTGTTTGATGTATGTCGAAGGCTTCATCGACTTTGGTGAAGATGTCGACGAGTTGGGACAAGAACGGATATTTGAGCAAGGTATGTTCAAACCAGTACGCGCATATAGTCAACGACAAACAGCGTCCAGCTTGTATACGGGCACAGGATATCATAGGCGCTATTCAGTCTCATCTTTCCGACAATCGCAGAGGAGAAATTCTTCGATCCGGCATCAAGCTTGTCATCTTTGGCCCTCCAAATGCTGGGAAAAGCAGTCTTTTCAATTTCCTCGGTTCGTCTACTCCGTGCCGTCGTTCAGCCAGTTTGACACGGTCTTCTAGCTGAGCGAGACGCCGCCATCATATCGCCGATTCCTGGGACGACACGAGACATCCTGAGTCTCACTCTCGATATCGGAGGGTTGCCCGTTGTACTCAGTGATACTGCGGGAATCCGAAGTACAATCAATGATGCGATCGAAAAGATTGGCGTCGAGCGAGCTGGTCGTGTGTAAGTCTGATATCGTGATGATTTGGCTAGACGCTTAGAATGGTAGTGTCGACACCTCGGATGTCTCTATCTGTGTTCTCTCCCTCGACGAGATCACGCAAAGGACGGTTGGGGGTCAGGCAAAGGTCACCATACCAGACGATATCGTTCGTCATCTGAAACCCGACACCGTGTTCCTCTTCAATAAATCTGACCTTACTCATGTGTCTGCCCGCGATCTGCAAGAAGAAATTGATGGTGCTTTGCTTCGGCAATCTCAGGGAATCCCCAGACATTCATGGTGCATCAGCCTTCGTTCTGGAGAAGGGACTCAGGAATTTTTGGATGGTCTTGCATCGGTGCTGAAGGAAAGATATGCGTGAGTTCTCACTGATCATCCGCCGACCACCCTTTGTAACACCCCGTCAAGGTACTCTGAAACAATGTCTCTCGATGAGTCTCCATTGGTGACTCAGGCGCGCCATCGAGACTACTTGGAATCTGCCGTGAAACATCTCGAGGAATTTAAAAAATATCGTAAGGCGATCGTAGACTGAAACTGTTGACCTTTCTAATGTGTCATGTTACGCAGCACTTTCCCAGATTGATATCGCTGCTGAATCTCTGCGATATGCAGCACGTGCCATCGGGGCTGTTTCCGGGTCTGACGTCAGTACAGAGGAAGTTTTAAGTGCTATCTTCAGTTCCTTCTGTGTAGGGAAGTAACATATCAATATATCTGTAACTGTTTCGCATGTCGCTACCACCCGGTTCGTTGTCGGACAACTCTCAATCTATCACCGCAAACAAAGTATGCCCGGTAACTAGGGGTCCTCTAAAAGCTACAGCATGTGACATGCAGGTATAATCGAAACTTTGGATATCACTGGGCAAAAACATCAAGAGGGTCCCAGCTACTCCACAGATGGCCAAGCTCGAGACATATTTTCAGCGCGCTGGCGTAACTTGTTTCTGTCTCCGAATGGTATCTCGTGTAGTTTGGAGAGCTGCTTGACGCTTTCACGTAGCTCCAACGTCTGACGGGCATGCAATGAGTAATGGGGCTCTGCCAGGGCTTGCCATATAGACTGACCAAAGGTGACGATTGGTCCAGGCTGTCTTTCATGGACTCTATCTCTGCGAGAATGATGCTCAACGTCTCCAACTCCTACATATACGCGTATATCAGCCATGGGTGGCACAACTACACGTCACGGACATCCCAAGAACTCACCTCTTCGTTGATGCGTACTTTGCCCTTGACGAGACGCTGCACCGCGGCGACCCAGCCGGACACCTGTTCCTCACCTGAAACCTGCGTTGGCCCCGCTGGCGGGGAAACGTCCTCGGGCGACTGGGTCGTGACGTGTGTGCTTGGGTCAGCGCTCGTGGGCACCTCGTCCATGTCCATGTCCGCCCCAGTGTCTGTGCCGACGCTCGACTCCGGTGCGCTCGGATTGGATTCACGGCGTTCAACGTCGTCGGGGGCAGCGAGTATCTCGTACCCGACCTGTGTGTCCGTCCATGTATGTCAGCCGAACAGTACGATGGCAAGGGAAGAGGGGAAAGGGTGGAGCGCACGTACGGGTCTGGGCCGCGCGGACCTGTCGGTGCGCACGGTCACGTTGTCGCCAAAGGCGGCGTTGAGGCGGCGTCGGAACCGGGCGCCGCGTGAAAGATAGAGCGACAGCCGGGGCGGCAAGTGCGCGGGCCCAGGGCGTTGCTTCGCTGTCGCTGTGCCCGTGTGTGTCTCCTTCTGCGTCGATGTGTACCAGGGGCTGCCCGTTGGAGCGCTGGGGGCAATCGTCGTCGTATTCGCCGCTGCGTCGACAACGACATTTATCCGTTGGGTGTCATCACGCTCCGCGACGGGGACGACGTGCGCCGTTTGCACAAGCGTCGCGATATCGTCATCCTGTGCGATTATGTCCGCCTCCGCCTCCCAACTGACCGGCGCGCACACTGTCCCAAGCGCGTCATCGATCAACGCCGTGTTGGCGTCGTACGGGATGGCTTTGGGCCGTTTCGTCAGTCGCTCGCTGGCTTGCGCGAGAGACGTGGCGGAGGGCGGGACGACCCTGGGCCATCCACGCGCGCGGGGTCGCTTCAGGCCTAGCGGCGTGCGGACCAGACGCGTGTTTAACTGGAATCGCTCGTCCTCGGCTTCCGTCGTCGCCTCTGTATCCGTTTGGAGTCCCGTCGACGCGTCGTCGGGCTGGTGCAATGCAATGCGAGGTGGGCATGGGCCGTTGGGATATTTGTTTGCATCAAACGTACGAGCCAGCGCATTCACCAAGCTAAACGACGGCGCGTTCGACGCGGGAGGTGCACGCTGGGACTGTGCGTGAGGCCTTCGGTAGGATGGCGGCTTTGTTGAAATGACGACACCATCAAACCGGGCCTTCTTGTTTGGTTTCAGCGCTTCAAGTCCAGTCCTGGTATGCATTTCAGCTATTTGAGCATTTGTGGGTGACTTTGCGGACGGCGGACTCGCTCGCCGTTTCATTGCTGCATCTTGTTCCCGCTCAGTGGTTACACCAACTTGAACTTGACCCTTCCACTGGCAATCTGTGGCCAAAGAACACTCTTCCTTAGACTCTGAGTCTGATCTGAGAGGAGTCCAGGATGAAAGGTCAAGGAGTCCTTGACTCGATGTAGCAGGCTTGCCCGTGTCGTGCCCTGGGCCATGAGTGACACTTCTAGTGGCTTCTCCAGTGCTTGAACTGTCCAAGACTTGAAGGGGCTCTCTTTGATTCATGCCAGTGGGCAACTTGAATGCCTTCAAGTTGAAGAATGTAATCAAAATTGTGAACAAGTGGTCATGTTGAAGAATACCTCATGGTCAAACCTCCTGCCACTGGGAGAGCCATTGCTAGCCTGGACATGATGCACAGCTGTTGTAAATTGCCTTGGAGTAGCTGCTAGAAGTCATGGTTTTAGAGAATAAGCTGACAAAGAGAAAAGCATACAATATGGTTTTGATGATGGACTGGTCATTG
>JBBPTY010000327.1:0-20575 GCA_038094335.1 Tylopilus aff. striatulus | reverse complement strand
CATGTTTTTCAAGGCCAAGTTACTTTTCAAACTCCGCCACCAACTTACCTCCAATGGCAACATGCAAGACATGGGCGTTCCGGGCAGCGTACGCGGGCCTTTGGCTAGCTCGAATCTGGCTTGCACTGTGTGGGACAGGCTACATACACCCGGACGAACACATACAGAATGGAGAAGTCACAGCTGGTACATCTCTTTAGTTTCATCGTCTCACTTATTGACCATGAGCGGGTAAGGCGGCATCCTTGGCCTGTATTCTGTGACCACCTGGGAGTGGTTCCCCGACTATCCAGTCAGATCTATTCTCCCCATATTAGTAACTACAGGCTTACCTATGCTTGCCCTGAGGCTGCTTTTTCGACGTGAGATGATTTCCTTCACATCTGAGCTGGCTTCAGTAACACTCTGCGCCGCAAGCCGAACGAGTGGCGCAGATAGTTCATCCTTCACTCGTCTTTCGCATCCAGCGTTTGGTGTTTCTCTGTCTGTCTGCCATCCTGGGTAACGTTTATATTTTCTTTGGCGCGATATTAGGCTAAACATTATCGCGCCATAGATTTCAGCGTCTGGCGCCTGGCTGCCCAACCCGCACTTCGCCGTTTATCCTTGCTTTTGCTTGCCTCGTCACATGTGATATGCACCTTCCAAATCCGGCCGTTCTCAAACTCGCTGGAATCAGTGTTGCTCGCCTTGTGCCTCTTGCTTTTTCGGCGGATGCTGAAGAAACTAGCGCGCTGCGATGTAAGACGAGAGAAGACCAATGATCGCCCTTGGCATCTTCCCGGTACACTCAAACGCGATTTTCATCTTCTTGCGGTCCTCGCTATCATGGGTGCCTTCACGCGCCCAACCTTCGTTGCGTTTGCTTTCCCCATTGCTTGCCAGTTGCTTTGGCTCTCCTACCAGGTGGTAGGCTCTACAGTCCAAATGCTTCGTGTATGGCTACCGCCTTTTTGCACCGCCATGGTGGTAGCTTCCATATTTATCGCTGCCGATACCTATTACTTTCTGGGTAACTTTTCGAGACCAGTCATTACGCCCTACAATTTCATCAGATACAACCTGTCAGCCGATAACCTCGCTGGCCACGGTTTACATCCGCACTGGCTGCATGTCGGTATTAATCTACCGATACTGCTCGGACCTCTGTTGATATGGTATGCGTGGTGCAGCCTGTACAAGAACACGAGGCACCCTAGGCATCGCGTTTATTTTGACACCGACACCCTCAGACAAAGTATGCCTCCTCACCTCGACTCGCTCCGCAGCTGACTGTTTCCACAGCACTCTTCCAAATAGTTATTTTATCCCTATCGATTTTATCCCTTCAGCCCCATCAGGAACCCAGGTTTCTAACGCCGCTGATTCTCCCGATTATCGTATTGGCAGTCACCGCCGGATTCCCCCAACCGGGGAAATACTTCTGGGTGAGTTGATCTATGACGCAGGTTGAGTAGTCGTCATCAATCATACCAGACAATGTGGATTGTATTTAACATGGTGCTTACGCTGGTATTTGGGTTTTTACACCAAGGAGGGGTTGTTCCATCCTTGTTCTCCCTCCATTCAACCCTTAGAAATACTACAGCTGGCTCAAGTACCCATATCGTCTATTGGAAGACTTACATGCCTCCACGGCATTTACTTGGGATGTCTCGCCAAGGTATGTGACAGGTTCAGTATCGCCTCGGGGTGCTTATCTTTCGGTAGATGCACAATCTGGAAGATTATCTTTTGTGGACCTTTCCGGCGCCCCACAAGATGAACTTATGGCCGCTCTCTCTGCGTCATATTTCCATTCAACATACCTTGTGACTCCAGTGCCGATGTACTTAATACTTCCTCAGAGTATCTCGTCGTGCCTATTCCTAAAAGAGCGCATTTTCCCCCACCTTGATCTCGACCATATCCCTGAAAGTATACAAGCAGGAGGTCATAGTGCGCTAAGTCTTGGAATTTATGCCGTCGACAAGAATTGTATTACGGCTTAATATAACTCAGGAATGCATTCCTTCCCCTTTACTATATTCGTGTTCAGCATGTTGATGGTGAGACCTTGGGCCGCCGTAACCCCTGATATATTGGGCTTTATGGAGCAGACAGGAACTGGTCTGGTATCCCCCGACTATCCTACCTGGCTGTCAGTGTTCACGTTGCTGCCTTCCAGAGCTTTGGCATTTCAGGACCTACAGTTATGATCTTCGCAACGAACTCAGGGACCTACCACCGGACCCGAACGACCCTCATCAGGCCCTGCAATCATGTGTCTTTCCGGTACTGCCCCACACTTTCTGTTTAGGGGAACGGTAAGCCGAAGTCGTCAATTCCTTGATGTCCGACATCGATGAGATTGCGGCGGAGGTATCAGCACTGACCTTTGTGGCTGGCTTCGCCGGACACTCTGCATAACCCGCTCTTCCCTGGTGTATACGCGGGTAGGCCTCACCGCTCAGACAAACGTGCACCCACATATGCTATGCTCTCAACACAACCATTACAATTCATTTTGGTTTCTGGATCATCACACGTTCAGTCCTGCTCAAGCTTTGGAAAGCATGTCGGCGGAGTAGAGGACACAGGACAGCGAGCTCAAGGCATAAAAGATGAGCATGCTCGTCGCTGGAACAACAGAACCAACAGTTCTTCCGATCGTCTGCAAGCAACAGCTCTCTCGCAACATGTTCATTCGCGCATCCGTTCTCTTTTCCGCCGCCGCTCTCGCCGTGGTTGTCAATGCAATGCCCTCCGCGCTCCAAGTTCGTGGAGGCGGCAGCAGCTCCTGCGACACGGGTAGCATCCAGTGCTGCAACAGCGTTCAGTCTGTAGGTGTCATTCTTATCGACTCCCGGCGCGCTGAAGACCGATAATGTCACGGACAGTCCGACACCCAGTTCATTGGCCAGCTCTTTGGGTACCTCGGGCTCCCTTTGCCCGCGGCTGGTACCCAGGTCGGGTTTACATGCTCCCCGATCACCGTCGGTGGGACGGGCTCTGGCAGCTCCTGCACCTCCCAGGCTGTCTGCTGCAATGGCGACACCTTTGTGAGTTTATTGTCATCCTTGACCCCATGCCCGACTGACTCGATCTGTGTTCAGAACGGGATTAGTACCGGTTGCTCCCCCATCACCATCAATTTGTGATATCGCCGAGTGGTTCGCGACGCGTTATGCGCGCATGGTAAAGGTTTGGCCGGGAATTCGCATTTTATTATCCCGGTAAAAGGGTTCAGCTTATCGATATGTGCTTCGTGGTTTCCTGTATAGTATTCTGTTGTGTGTACGCGTTTGATGTACCGAGTTGGATTGAAATTGTTATTCGTTCATGGTGTTGGTTAAAGCGGTCGGGCTACAAGTAACTTGGCGTGTATCGACTTTGGCCGACTGAATCATTGGGACTGATCGGGATGGTGGGAGGTGTTCGCTGAGTAATTCGATCGGTCTCCCTACAGATTGGGATCATCGATTCTATCCGTCGGATGTGAGGTGTGCGAGATATTGTGAGTAAGATGTGAAACACTTCGTTGTGGGATCATCTCGATGTTTCACTACGTCTAGGTCTTGTGATCGGCGTCATGTTGATCGATCGAGCAAATGGGAGAATCAGATAAAACGTCCGTTCTTCGGTGGCAACTTCCGAGGTGCCTTCCCGTTTGACGCGCATGGGTACTTCCCGTTGCTAGCAGTGTCTAGCGTCAGGTTGCTAATCCTAGTATGTTCAAACTGTCTGTCTTTCGTCGCAGTGGCGTCGTACGCAACATGGCGGTACGTTGACTGGCTATAAAACGGTGCCACTGACAGCCAAACACTCTCAGGCTTCGGGTTACTCAATGTACAGGATAATCCTTGAACGGAGATCAGAGACTTCACCCCTGGAAATCCAACAATAGGGGTCATAATGCGATGAGCCTTGCAGTTTACATCGAGGCTCTGAAAGGAGTTTGTGTCGACAGCACAGGAATATAGGAGTGGTCATACTATGTGCCTGCCCCTCATCATTTTCGTGTCCCTACAAGCATGTTTATATTATGGGAATGCTCTAACCCCTAGTCCTCTCGTTGCTACGATGAGTGTCTTCATCCCTACAAAAAACACCGCTCAGATGGCAGCAGCCATCCAGTTTTTGAGTGATGTATCCTAATTCATGCTGCATCACACACAGCCCTGAAAATACTAGCCCGATCTGCAATTTACACGCCCGCTTGACCTGTTGAATGATCCATGCTCGTTTCTGCTTCACGGCCATCCCGCGTTGGGATCAGGGTCATCGTCTGCTCACCCCTGGTATGCGCGCCAGGGGACACACCGCCAAGAGGAACGTGTGCCCTACCTCGTACAACAATCATCACAGGTTCAGTGTCCACTTCTAGTCAGGGGCATATGCTTTTGGCCATCGAGAATGGGGTCCAGAGGTATAAATATGTGGTCTGTAGAGCAGAATCGCCAGTTCTGAAAACACCAACACTCACGCATCAATATGTTCATTCGCACTTCTACTCTGTTCTCCATCGTTGCTCTTGTTGCTGGGACCGTCAGTGCTGTTCCCTTCGAGGTGGAGGTTCGCAGCAACGACTGCAACACCGGTAGCGTCCAGTGCTGCAACAGCGTCCAGAATGTGAGCATCCTTTATCTTAGCGATCTGAGAAGACTGAGGCAAACTATTTCATAAATAGTCTGATTCCGTCGTCATTGCCCAAATCTTTGGATGGCTCGGGTTGCCCTTGCCCGCCTCTGGCAGCCAGGTCGGATTCACTTGCTCCCCAATTACCATCGGTGGGAGTAGCTCTGGCAGCTCTTGCACCTCCCAGGCCGTCTGCTGCAACGGCGATACCTTCGTGAGTCATTCTTGTCGCTTGCGCCTTGCTTGCATGTCAATGTCTGACTGGATCGATCTTGTGCAGAACGGTATCAGCACTGGCTGCTCTCCTATCGTCATCAACCTGTAATTTTATCGAGATGATACTGACGCGAGTGCGTCAAGGTTAAGGCCTGACCGTGGGCTTGAAATTTTCTTGTAAAGGGTTTCGGACATGTATTTGGTTTTGGTCACTTCGAAAGGGGATTTGATGTATTGGAATTGATTGGAAATATATTATTCTCCGTCTGCATCATCGCTGCTAGTGAGGTGTTCGGGCTTGAGTGGATACATGTTAGGACGATGCAGTACTTATCTTGAAACGCGGTGTTGTGTTGTCGTTGATCAAGTGATCGGAGTGGATCAAAATGTACCTCAAGTTGGCAGTCACTAGTCACAAGCCGTCACGCATCGTCACAGTACTGAACTTCAGAACTCAGCTCAGCGGGTGCGCCGTATGAAAACGATACGAAATGTATCTACGGTACACTTCCTCATAGGATTTCGTACACTCCCGGTTAAAATAACTAGGTTTTGGTAGTATGCATTATGAGATAGTGTACTTGGTACTTAACTAAAAGGTATCTGCCCCAAATTGTAGGACAATAATTAGTATCTGTGTAAGAAGGATATGACGTATCAGTGTCATGAGCATTATGGGACATGCTGCTATGCTCAACGTAAGGAGTGTGAGTAGCTCGTTCGGCAAGGTGAGGGATTGTGGCAGCTGGTGCTGCCACGACCACAGTATGTTTTCTCAAACTACTAAAAAGTCCATTAAACCAGGGCTCATTTTCAGGATTTACAGTGAAGTGGTCCTTGATTGCCTTCGTGTTTTCGGAAATATGTAGTACCTTCCATTGGCAGCAGGGGGGACCAGCGAGAGCAACAAGATCATTCTTCTGCTTGTGAGATACAAGTGGGGCATCAGAGGTGTGACTTCCGGCCTCCTAGTTGATGCGAAGCAGACGTGCAGCATCGTCAGCCCTCTTCTTGGCTGCTTTCTCCAGCTCAGCTTTTTTGTTCGCCTCTAGTTCTGCGTCGAGTGTGTTATGTAGCTTTGGAAGTGTCACGAACCGAGATTACACTTTTTCGGATTTGTGCTATTTGATCTGGACATGCGATCATGAAGTTAACCACAACCGCACCGATGCGGGGGCCATACTTATTGTTTGAAGCTCTGTATCCAGCGAGTGACAAGTAGCGTGACAAAGGCCAATCTCGAGAACCACTACATCGCTTTCAACTGTTCAACTTGTAGACTGACATGAACTGAGGTGCCTAAAGTATTATGGTGGAAATGTCGCCATACATTAGGTAGGGTGCCGACTTGGGGGTAAGGGATATCACCGTTAAGTCGTCTCTAAATATGCAATCAGGAACGATCATATTTCGGCCACTTGGATGGCAATGTCAGGGGTAGTAGGTATCCAAGCAATGTGATGCTGTCTCCTGAATGTACAACTGTCAATACTCAGTACCTAGTATTGTCGTTTTCGTTCATCCAAGTTAGGAGGAATCGGATACTAGAAAACGTGGGTCAATACGATGAGTTACGTAATCAACATAACTAACACGTTCTTGTGAACTGGTAGTACTACTGTACCTCCCACAAATCGCACACCACTTCTCCGAGGATGATATAAGATGTGTCGCTGCTCAGAAGCGTTGTAGATGACTATGAGATCATGATGCTGACCACTCGAGCCTGGGTAGAATCAGATTCGGGCATGATTTCCCATCTCCCACCGGTAGGCAATTCACAACAGTTTTTCCCCCCAAGACAAAGTAGCAGTTTCAGCTAGCTCCTTGACATCCAATACAGCTTTACAAATGGATATACTCGGGCTTGAAATCCACCCAGTGCACACATCACGCCCAACCCATTGACAAGAGCGCATTCTCCCCACGAGGCTCTAGACCTTGATCATACCCGAAGTATGCCGACGGCCTTAGTGCGGCAAGCCATTTGCGCCGTTGAGAAAGATTGCACTGTAAGCTGATAGCACAGGAATATAGCAAGGCTCTTTCTTTCCCCTTATCCTTTTGGTGTTTGAAGAGTCTTGACGGAGAAATCGTCACCCCGTTATGACCGTCGCCGTGGATCCAGCGGGAAAGCTGGTTTGGCCGCTTTCGTTTTGTAATGGGATTTGCCTGTGGCGGATGTCACTGACCCTGTCTTCAACTTGTGAGTGCTAGAGCATTGTGTCGCATTTACTAACCTACTATGTATTCATTGACACGCAGGTCACGCTCACTCGCAATCTGCCAATACTGTTCCTGACTTACGGCCATCATGTGCCGCCTGCAGCCGCCTGCAGGTCATGGATTGCGATCTGCCAGGACCAGGGCAAGACTTGATGCCGGAGAGAATGCGGTCAAGTATCGGCGGGATCTTTAAATGATCCCTATGGCCGGTTTTGCCAATGCATTTCCTGCATATCCTCATACTTCCCTCGGGTTTCGCTCGAGCAAGGTTCACCGCTCAGACAAACGTGCATTTAGATGCGATGCTCTTGACATAATTCAACAGGAATGTGTGCGAGGCACTCTACTCCTCCATCATCGCACGTTCAGTCCCGCTGCTCGCCAGGGGTACATCTCAACGCCGCCGAGGACACAGGATGAGGAGCTAGAGGTATAAAAGATGTACATACTCATCGTTGTATCAGCAGAATCACCTCTCTCAATCGTCTGTAAACACCAGCTCTCTCTCGCATCGACATGTTCATTCGCGCATCTACTGTTCTCTTCTCTGTCGCTGCTCTCGCCGGGCTCGTCAGCGCCGCCCCGTCCGTGCTCGATATTCGCACCGGTGGCAGCCAGTGCAACACCGGCAGCATCCAGTGCTGCAACAGTGTTCAATCCGTGAGCGTTCCTTCTCTCAACGCCTGCGACCTGGGAGCATTGAAATCTGTCCTTTTCCAAACAGTCCAACTCTCAGTTCATCGATGAGCTCTTTGGGTACCTCGGGCTGCCTTTGCCCCCCTCTGGCACCCAGGTTGGGTTCACTTGCTCCCCGATCACTGTCGGTGGATCTGGCTCTGGCAGCGCTTGCACCTCCCAGGCTGTTTGCTGCAATGGCGACTCCTTTGTGCGTTTATACCATTCTTCGCATTTAATTGGCTTGCATGATCGGCTGAAACGGCTTCTCCTAGAACGGAATCACCACTGGCTGCTCTCCCGTCGTTATCAACATGTAATTTGTTCGAGTCAACGGCGGAGTACGGCGTGCGTCAACTTAAAGGTTTCATGGATTTGGGTTATTTTTGGTAAATAGTTTTGTCGTCGCTGTTTGTTTATGATTCGGGTTTGATTGGATGTTGGCAATGGTTATTATTGTTGGTATTAGGTCGAGTGCTTGAGCGAATGCGCGGCTTCTTCTTCAAGGTTGTCGGTGCGATTTAACCCGCCGACTGCCAATCGGGATGCCCCGTTCTTGTGAAACGCCACCTCAACCGAGTGGCGATTGATTGATCCTGTCACTGACTCGTACGTGATGCACGACGGTCCGCCTGAACGCTCAAGTTGATGCTAATGAGAATGCGACATGATGATCCCCGCCAATTGTCGAAAGTGGGTCTAGCAGTGTTTTAAGTGGGTGATTCGAAGCGCCCCAGTCGGATCCATAGGGAAGACAGTCCGCCCGGCCATAGCTACCAAAGGAAAAGATGCTCGGTGTGGATTACCCAACCACCACACGCACAACGCTGATATGACTGAAATGTTGTTGCTTCTGTTCTATCACTGTTGTATTTTGTTCATTCGGTTCATTCGGACTACGGTACAAACAGACTCGGTTACATCCGTCGTATCACATGATCAGATAGATAAAGTCTCGTCTTGATGCGCATCTGCACCTCAGTCACAGACTCCATCTTGTACTGAGTGTACTTCTACAATTATCTCTTCTCGAGAAGACGATCACATGCAACATGCTGATCGTACGTGATTGTGATTCCGAGTCGACTGCCCGATTATACCGATTTCGGCTTGATTCACAATAGACGAGTTCAAGCAACAATTGTTTGTTTTTTGCGACGATACACTTCCGACTAACGAGGACAATAACTTTCCTGCAATTGGCAGATTGCAGTCAAAGATACAGATACAATCTCGGTTACGGGACACTGTACACTAGACTTCGGGAATATGTATTACAATTGGAGCCCGAGAGGCGCGAGGACTGCCGCTGGGTGTTAATATGAGGTAAAAACGGGGATGGAACACACGTGCCATCATACGAAGAGAGCTGGATTACGTTCGGTGGGTGAATTGGATACTGCAGCCGAAGTGCGGGCAATGGCAGACAGGTCAATGTCTATCCAAGTGGGGGTAAGGCGCCTTTGACAGAAGACGTAAAGCAGACTCGGACCTTGTCCCTTGAGCGCAGTCTTCCTGAAGTTTCTCGCAAGGCGCTTCTCCTCTTCGGTGAGGGAGTTGGATCTCCTCTCGGGGGACTGCTTGTCGACTGCGAAGAGAATATGAACGGGAGAATCGGCGTTATAGACGGCGATGGACGGCGATGGACGCACGTGAGTCCCTTCTATCTTCCTGGAGCCCTGCGGCGACGAGCGATTCGCGTTCGTCATCGATCGCGGCTGCTTCGTGGTAACCCTCGTCGGAGATGCTACCCCAGTTGTGATTGCCACCGCCACCCTTGCGAAGGGACTTGTCGAGGCCCGACTTTGACTCCGAGCGATCTCTGAAGAGGGCACGAGGGAAAGCGGCGCGCTCAGTGCGGGTCATTGGGAGGAGATGGGAAGAAAGTGGTGCGAGTGGTAGGTAAGTGGGAGTCGTGGTCCAAGGAGAGACGGCATTGGGTGGAGCCTTTATATCTTTGATCTACGCCCCCGTGACAGCTTTAGGTCGGGTCACACAATTCTAGTTAGGTTTTTTTTGAGACAAACTGGGTGGTCTGGTGACCAATAAAGGTCGACGCGCAGAATGTGGGGAAGCGTGGGAATCACCATCTCATGCACCGCGTCGTGTGATCGAATCACAGCAACGCCGCAGCCATGTCCAGTCGACAAGAGGACCTCGTCCGGTCGGCCCTGCGTCCGTCTGAGACCCTCCAATGCCTTCTGGACGTAGAACTCGTGGAAAGTGCATCTACAGACACCCCCGTCGTTCGGCGTTTGATCGCCATCATCACTCACCACAACGCTTCCCGGGGCACGCAAGTGGGCAGGTCCGTGCCACATTGGCCCGCCTAGGTTAATTTTGCCGCCAACGTCCTTCCACTAGTTTATTCGTTTGGAACACTCGTGCTGCACACGGCGTGCCCAGAGCGGTCGACTCGTTGCCCATTACCGAGCACTCGCTTCTGACAGTCGCGCAGACCGCTCCAGCCGAGCCTCCAGCAGTAGAGGACATTCCGACAGTCCCCACGGAGCAATCGTCTGGTACGTGAAGCCTCCTCTCAGGCTCTTGCCTCTCCAATCTAATCACCTGTACCTGAGGTTGGCTTCTCTCCATCCAGCGTGATGCAAGGGACACCAGACCGCTCGCATTCAGAGTCAGCTCGCGTAATACCCAACAGTTGCAGAGCTTGACTGCGGAGTACCGCCGTTTAAAGGATATTGCGAGTAAGCACACATGTCATCAAAGCCCCGCCCGTGGAGTTTTATCGTCACCCTCTTCCAGCTACAAGCCAACCAGATATCACTGATTTTGACTGGATTGAGACTTACGTTCTCTGCTCACCATCCTACCGGCCTGATCTTCGCGTGCGCATTCAGCCCTTGCAAGCGCGCTTGGCTTCAGCCGTCGCCGGGCTTCCTGGTGACGATGTCTCAGATATCTCAATCGTGCGGCACGATTGGATCGAGCAGACTGCTGCCAAGGTGGCATCGAGTGGTAATGTAAAACACTTGAAGTATATCGTCATCCTCGGGTGTTTAGCCTTTTGCTCAACGAGATGCAGAATACGTTTGGGAACCTTTAATGTCAACGGCAAGGCTCCATCGCAAGACTTATCTCCATGGCTACGGGGCTCTCAGTCTAGGGCACAATCAAAGTGGATACCTGCATGGACCCACTCTCCTTTCGAAGCCTCCTCAGAACCGCCTTACCAAGGTTCGTATTGTTAGTTGTTCATGAGGCTATCGTCTACGTCATGATTGTCCAAAGAACCGCGAGAAAAAAATTCGCTGACTGGCTCGGCAGATGCACAAGGCTTTGAAGATCCAGATATGCTGGTGTTGGGATTCCAGGAATTAGACCTATCCGCAGAGGCATTGTTATACTCGACAAGCACGCTGAAAGAAGAGCTGTGGTTAGCAGCCATCTTTGCTGGTCTTGGGGAGAAATGTGTGCAATACGAAAAGGTACGTTATCTTAAGCACGGCTAGTATTTCAAGGTCGATTTTTCACTATGCTGCTAGCTTACTTCGAGGCAACTCGTTGGCATGCTACTTATAGTGATTGTGAAAAAGGAACTTGTCCCTTGTTTCACTAGCATTCGGTTGTGTGATGCAGGTTCTGGAATCCTAGGGTTTCTGGTACGATCAAGGCTCGTTACAATGGTATTCCAAGGACTCATGGAGTCTACAGGGAAACAAAGGTGCCACAGCCATCAGATTGGAATTCACTCCCCGCCTGTCCGAATCATCAGATCCACAGGCGCCGACGTATCGTTCATCCATCCTCTCGTTTGTCAATGCTCATCTCGCGGCGTCAGACGAAATGGCGGAGAGACGACACTATGATTTTCATGAATTAAGTAGTCGCATGTACTTCGCCCCCATGGGCATAGATGGGAGCTACGTGCCAACTTCACCAGATGATATCTATAGCATATACCAGAGCGACGTGCTTTTTTGGATGGTACGTTCGCTCTTCTCTGGGAGTTGCTGACATGTGGCTTAGCTCATGTTATTTTTATCCAGGGAGGTAAGGTTTCGTTCTTTGCCAATTCTTCAAGTTGAACAGCCGCTTACGTTTGCACTTAGACCTCAATTACCGGCTAGATTTACCCGACGAAGACATAAGGGAACTATTGTTTTCGCACGAATCAGGTGTATACAGTATACACACCTTGTTGTTATATGACCAACTCAAAGATGCCATACGGAACGACAAGGCCTTCTTAAATTTCAGAGAACATCAGATTACCCATTTTCCGTACGCGATTTCTCGTAATAATGTTGACGCTGATCCTTGATATCTTGTAGAACATACCGCTTAGCTCCTACCCTGTCAAAAGATCGGTTGGGGTATGACGTGAAGTAGGTGTTCTAGTGACATTTTTACCTAGTAATTCTGAACGTGCAGACCAGACGCAAACCTGCCTGGACGGATCGTGTCTTGCACATGATGTCTCCTGACGTCAATGTGGCACAGCTAGCGTATAGAAGCCACTCGGAAATCACGATAAGCGACCATCGACCTGTTTCCGCTGATTTCAATATATCCGTGCGTATCCTCGTGTTTCAGGGCAGTTTGATGTACTCAATCAGGCATGGTCTCTTCGTCTCGCTGCACAGCTGGCTATGATCGATCAGTCGAAATACGAGAATACACTGTTGGCACTGCACCGTGAACTTGATGGTTTTGAGGGTTCTGGGGCGAAGATTAAGATCCAGCCCAGTTCAATAGAATTTGGAGCCATCCAGTGAGTTCATCTTCTGCTGCGAACCCTCACCTATCATGAGAACTTATGTGGATAAGATACAAACAACTCACTCGTCGCGAGGTAGTCATACAAAATGAGGGCAACGTTGAGTCCCATGTGATAGGGGCCAAGCCATTAATTGATTCAAACCCCAAATGACAGGTACCATGTGTTTTTCGCTTTGTGGGAACCAGAGCCCATTCGGAGGCTGTTGGTGAGCACCCTTTTTGAACCTTGCGATTGACATTTTCCAAATCAGCCCATTAGCACCGTCGTGGCTTCATATAGACCCTATGGTGGTGCGTTCCCCGAGTCATCACTTAGACAGAGATGGCCAATTTTTGCGTTATCTAGGGACTCTTGCGCTCTCATGAGACCATGAATGTGTTGTTATCAGCTTACGTTAACGACGAGTCAGCCGCGGAACTAAATCTCGCCCAGCCTCGCCTCGAGTGTGCTCTTGTCTTGCACACAGCGCTTGGCAAGGACGACTTCATCGCCATCTCTGGGGATTATCGTGCGTTTTTCTTTTTCGCTTATTTGCACAACGTGTTCTGCTTCTCTCCTTCTTCCACTTCGCATCAACACGGCAAAGAAGCACATGCTTATGAATATTCTGTGCTCATGCAGAGTACACGTGTTTCGCCAACACCCTGGAGAGGCTCACGCGATTGGCTAGACCGATCCGGTCCCTGAAATCACCTGAAGATGTGCTGTCCGCTGAAAGGGCAAACAGCACCCCGTCCGAGATTATGCGACTCATTGATTGGATGATGACGCACGTTTCTGCCACCGTACGCACCTCCCCTGAGTGGTTATCATGACGTCGAGCATTCATTCCGCCCTGATGACGTTCAGGACCCACTATTTGAGTATCCGGCGGAGGACCGCCTGTGTCACGTTATCCGAGAGGTGGGTCCCCGTCTCGTTATGAAGTTGGTTTCCCCTCCTGACCTGAGGCGCTCTCAGTGTCTTGACACGGGCGACGAGTTCCCAGGCGAGGGGCCCGATGCAGACCACCATGCGCTCGTGGCGGCCGTCTCCAGCACGCTTGTCGCGTTGCTCGACGCGCTAGTCGAGCCTGTCGTCCCGCCGGAGCTACACGCTGAGTGTCTCAAGGCGCAAGAGCGGGACGAGGCGTTTGACGTACTGTATAGCTTCCCGGACGAGAGCATCAACGTGGGTGGCTGTCGTTACGATCGAACGTGATGCGCGTGGACTGATCAGCAGTGACACGGTCTAGGTTTGGGTGCCGTTGATGGCGTGTTTGCACGAGATCGCCCAGCAGACTGTGTCCCAGGAGACGTCAAACCCAACTGGTCCGAGCAGGGCGCTGAGACTGGGTAGGTGATTTCATCACATCTCCGGACGGTGCATATTGAAGGAACTCTAGCGAGCATCTTTGCGCCTGTCCTCCTCCGAGATGACCCGACAGGGATGCACCCACGCGTGTCGCCCGTCGGAAAGCGTAACTTCCTCCTCTACTCCATGGAATACTAGATGAGTGGGACAGAGGTACAATGGATTTCTATTCTTGATTTATTCCACTAGTCTAAACCCGACCTACGCAAAGAGCTTCTTGTATGCCTTCTTCTCCTTTTCTTTCAACTCCTTCTCGCGCTGCGTGATCTTGGCGAGTTCGGTCGAGATGGCTGCCTTGAGGTTGAGGGGGTCTTCCACCGCGAGGAGATCGCTGGCTTCCAGTAGGTCGCTCCTTGCGTTATCGTCGTCTTTCAGGGCCACCTTGGCGAGTGCGCGACGATAGAGCGCTTTCGCTGTGGTGCTCGTCAGTGCCCATGTATGCCGGGCTATGCAATGACCAGACTCACCCTTGTGTTCGACCTTGACTGCGAGCACGTATGCCCGTGTGGTCTGGTGGACCGCCTGAGTGGGATCAGGCGGCTGAGTGCGAAGTGCGGCAAGGGCAGAGTTGATGAGCAAGACCGTCCGCAGCTCGTCGAACTCGTCCTTGCGTTGGGGCGACACATCGTCGGGTAGGGATGGGTGTTGATCCAAATACCTCAGTGCCTCTGAGAACCTTTGCGTCAGAAGCAAGATTCACGTGTGGAGGGTAGCCTGGCGTACTGAGGTACTTGTCCAATGCCGCGGATGGGTTCGATTCGCCGGCTTTCGACCCGTCCTCGTTCTTCCCGCTGAGCAATGCATTCCCGAGGGCCTTGATGGTATTAGCTACTGTGTAGGCGTATTCGTGGTCCTCTGGTGCATGCTCGTCATCCTCGGGATAATCCTCGTAGTTGTCGCGTTCTGGACTCCCGGACGCTGTCAAACAAGGATCATCGGGAGAGAGGACCCCGCAGGCGGAGATGACGATGGGCTTGGTGGGAACGTCGCCTGAATCCGTGGAGTGGTACTCCATCTTGCGAACTAGACGCGCGATGGGATGATGAAACGCGTGCGCAGTGTCACAGGGCTCTGATGGCACGTACCGATTGATTTGCCCTTGATGACTTCGCCGAACACGACGTGTTTCCCGTCTAAATGGGGTGTCCGCGCGACAGTGATGAAGAACTGAGAACCGTTGGTATCTTTTCCCGCATTGGCCTGCGACAGGGTGCGATGAACATGTGCGTGAGCGATGCAGTGCGTAAATACATGCCATGGAGAGGAGGAAGGGTCTGTCATGGTTCATGGGGAACGCCTCGTCGGCGAACTTGTCGCCATATATGGACTCGCCGCCAGTACCTATAGAAGACGGGAGGCGTCAACGAGAACAAAATCACGCTTGGGCACGAAAGCTGGCACCATTTCCAGCGGTAAAGTCGCCACCTTGGCACATGAACCTGACAGGGAGCCAGTCCTGGTTCGCATCTCAATCGCTTGGTTCGAAGGAAAGAGACGCGCGTACCCTTTGATGATGCGATGAAATCTAGAGCCTTGATAAGAAAGCGGTTTTCCCGAGTTGCCGATCCCCTTTTCACCGGTGCAGAGCGCCCCTTGGGTATTCGATTCGGATCAGGTGGAGTGTGGGTGTTGGGCGAGAGAGGACGCACGAAAGTTCTCTGCTGTCTTTGGGACGAGGTCTGCATAGAGCGAGAATATGATGCGACCGAGTGGTTTACCGTCGATTGCGATATCGAAGTAGGTGATCGGACGCTCTGCAGAGTCGGACATGGCCACGAACGAGGGACGAAACCAAGACCGAAAGAGGTTATAAAGTGAACGTTATCCTTACGTAAATCATGAAGAAAGTGCGAGAACGTGCCCGTGCATTCATCGAGGCAGCCATGGCTGATCAGTCTCTCTTCGATTGTCCAACTTTGAATCATCTCCACGTAGATCCACACTCCATCGAAGGCCCATCCCCGCTAGTGGTGACTAACGCATGGTTCTCTGCATTCAAGGCCAGTATATCGACCGGAGATCTCGATGCACTCGTGTCTCTCTTCCACGAGCATGGTTTCTGGAAAGATATCCTAGCACTCACCTGGGATATGCGCACCATACGCGGTTATCCTGCCATCAGGCATCTCTTAGACGCACGTCTCGCAGCGACCGGCTTGACCGCATTTCATCTCATCCAAGACGCGATACGAGGTCCAACGATCATCAAGCCGATCCCAGATGTGGCTTTCGTGCGTTTCTGTTTTGAATTCGAGACCGTCCATGGCCAAGGTGTCGCCGTCGCTTTCTTGGTCCCCACGCCCGAGCACACTTGGAAGGCGTGGTCCTTGCTCACACGTCTCAGTTCGCTCAAGGACCACCCAGAAAAGGTGCGCCATCTGACGCGTTCACCCTGGTAGTTGCTCATTCAAATGTTTCAGACAGGTCGATTGCGTCCTCGTCTCTCAGAAGATGTGAGCTGGCAGGAACAGCGACAACGTGAGATGGAATTTGTTGATGGCGATCCAACGGTCCTCATCATCGGGGCCGGTCACTGCGGACTCTCGGCGGCGGCAAGGTTGACCTATCTCGGCGTCCCTACGCTCGTCGTCGACAGAAACCGACGCATTGGCGATAACGTACGAGTAGTCTTGCACTCATTTAGACGTGCCGAAGTAACTCGAAGTAGTGGCGGACGAGATATAAGTCGTTGCACCTTCACGACCCAGTCTGTGAGTGAATATCAACTTGATGATGTACGTGCAGTCTCAGAGCTTACTCATGATCAGCGAGCCACCATATGCCGTACCTGGAGTGAGTGGACACGGCAAACAATAAATGCCAGCTCATCAGGCCCCTCCTCAGTTTCCCGAAGACTTGGCCCGTCTACTGCGCTGCATCAAAGGTACTCTTAGCCTGTCTGCATGATTGATTTATAACTTTACAAAGTTGGGCGACTGGCTCGAATCCTATGCAACGGCTCTCGACCTAAATATTTGGCTGTCCTCATCAATAACGAGCGCAAGCTTTGATTACGAAAGAAGAGTATGGAATGTCTCCGTAGATAGAGACAGATGCACGAGAATGATGACAGTCAAACATCTCGTTTTTGCCACTGGTTTCGGTGGTGGTTTACCAAGCATGCCTGATATCCCAGGAGAGGTGGGTCACCTTTCTAATGCAACCTTAAGATGGGATTGAATTGTCTCCTCAACCAGGAACTGTATCGTGGTTTTGTCCTACATTCTACCCAATATACCACTGCGACTGAATACCAAGGGAAGAAAGTACTCATTGTTGGTGCTGGCACATCAGGTATGCCACTCTTATTTTGATGACGTGAGTGCTTGTTCAATTTTCTACAGCCCATGATATAGCGCACGACCTGTCTCGCCATGGATGTGATGTCACCATGTAGGCCTCCATGAATTCCAAAGATCTACACCCTGACCACCACATCAGGCTCCAGCGTTCACCCATATATGTAATTTCCAGAGCTGCATTAGAGTTGGCCATTGGAGGTAGTGCCCACACGTCTGCTACCATAGCTATCTACTTATCAAGACCCCTCGCGGGATACTAGAGAGGTATAACGATCACATTCCTATCGAATTTGCGGACATCCTCAGCGTCGCGTCTCCGTTCGCAACCCTCAAATGTATGCAAAAGGTGTCTGTAGCGCGTACGGCGAATGGGATCGATAAGTGCATTGGGTTGTCTCTGTTTCTTCCGTTCGGCGAGTGATCATGACAAACAGGCATCTCCTTGATGGCCTCGCCAAGGCTGGCTTTCAAACATATCTGGGCCCCGACGAAGCGGGACTCTTACCACTGATCTTCACCAGAGGCGGTGGACTGTACATCGGCAGGTCGCGCTTGTATCTTTCGTCGCTTTTTGTGTTTATGGCCAAACAGACACTGGTGCCAGCCAGGAGATCATTAACGGGACTATCAAGGTGATAAAAAGTTCTGCTATCCGAAAGTTCACAGAAGGAGGCATCGAACTTGATGATGAGACTGTATTGGAAGGAGATGTCGTCGTTTTTGCAACAGGGTGAGTGTTCCTCGTATCCTGAAAACCAAATTTCACGACCGATGATCGTCATCGTTGCGTTGTGATGGGGTTGCAGTTTCGGTGATATCCACGGTTCGATAAAAGAAGTATGCGGACCGGAGGTTGCAGCGAAGGTTGGGAAGATATGGGGTCTAGATGCGGAGGGAGAATTGCAAGGAGTTTGGAGAAGAACAGGACATCCGAGGTTGTGGATCGCAATGGGTAAGCCTGTTGCTCTGGACGCACCCCGGGTGACACCAAGTTGATCGTATATAGCAAATTTTACCCGTTCTCGTCTGCATTCTCTTCATCTCGCGCTTCGTATGTGTTCTTTTTCCCCGCCAAGTGACGCCCTAGACTGAGGTTATGACGGATTTCAGAAATCAAAGCCATTGAAGAGGGTATCGTCCAGGAAGGAGACTTCTACGTTGAACGAACAGTGCCAAGCTTGTGACATCGGCGATATGGACACCGCCGTAGATGTCTTGACGACGTCCTTCCGTTCTGCTGAGCGTAGTTCGAATGTTTTGGCCATTGAAAATATTGACGGCCGAATTATAAACCAATGAAAGCTATTCTTAGTAAAATAAAGGAAAACGGAAAGGACTTGCCCAATATGCAACGGTTCTATCCATCGAGACTCGGACAAGATAAGTAGCATCTTACCTGGATTGTCTTCATCAACCCTCAATTCAGCCGGCTCTGAAGTACCCAGTCACCGTCCCTACCTCCATAGATCGTAAAAGATCGCCAAGTGGCACTTGGTTGCTTTCCGTGACCGCGATCAATTTCAGTTAAGATGGTCATACAAGATCAGACCCACGAGTTCGATTGTCCAACTTTGCATCATCTCCACGTAGATCCACACTCCATCGAAGGCCCATCCCCGCTAGAAATGACTAACACATGGTTCTCTGCATTCAAGGCCAGTATATCGACCGGAGATCTCGATGCACTCGTGTCTCTCTTCCACGAGCATGGTTTCTGGAAAGATATCCTAGCACTCACCTGGGATATGCGCACCATCCGCGGTCATCCTGCCATCAGGCGTGTCCTAGACGCACGTCTCGCAGCGACCGGCTTGACTGCATGTCACCTCATCCAAGACGCGGTACGAGGTCCGACGATCATCAAGCCAATTCCAGATGTGGCGTTTGTGCGGTTCTGTTTTGAATTCGAGACCGTCCATGGCCAAGGTGTCGCCGTCGCTTTCTTGGTCCCCACGCCCGAGCACACTTGGAAGGCGTGGTCCTTACTCACACGTCTCAGTTCGCTCAAGGACCACCCAGAAAAGGTGCGCCATCTGACGCGTTCACCCCGGCGGTTGCTTATCCAAATATCTCAGACAGGTCGATTGCGTCCTCGTCTCTCAGAAGATGTGAGCTGGCAGGAACAGCGACAACGTGAGATGGAATTTGTTGATGGCGACCCAACAGTCCTTGTCATCGGGGCTGGTCACTGCGGACTCTCGACGGCGGCAAGGTTGACCTATCTTGGCGTCCCTACGCTCGTCGTCGACAGAAACCGACGCATTGGCGATAACGTACGAGTGGTCTAGCACTCATCTATATGTGCTGAACTAACTCGAAGTAGTGGCGGGCGAGATACAAATCGTTGCGCCTTCACAACCCAGTCTGTGAGTGAGGATGTATTCGCCAGGAGGGGCTCACGCGCACACGAATAGACAGGGTACCACCATATGCCATACCTGGAGTGAGTGGACGGCAAACAATAAAAGCCAGCTCATCAGGCTCCTCCTCAGTTTCCCGAAGACTTGGCCCGTCTACTGCGCTGCATCAAAGGTACTCTTAGCTTGTCTGCATGATTGATTTATAACTTTACAAAGTTGGGCGACTGGCTCGAATCCTATGCAACGGCTCTCGACCTAAATGTTTGGCTGTCCTCCTCAATAACGAGCGCAAGCTTTGATTACGACAGAGGAGTATGGAATGTCTCCGTAAATCGAGACGGATGCACGAGAATGATGACAGTCAAACATCTCGTCTTTGCCACTGGTTTCGGTGGTGGGTTACCAAACATGCCTGATATCCCAGGAGAGGTGAGCCGCCTTTCTAATGCAACCTTAAGATGGGATTGAATTGTCTCCTCGACCAGGAACTATATCGTGGTTTTGTCCTGCATTCTACCCAATACACCACTGCGACTGAATACCAAGGGAAGAAAGTACTCATTGTTGGTGCTGGCACATCAGGTACGCCACTCTTATTTTGATGGCGTGAGTGCCTGTTCAGCTTTCTACAGCCCATGATATAGCGCATGACCTGTTTCGCCATGGATGTGATGTCACCATGTAGGCTTGCAAGGATCCCAAAAATCTCTACTGATCATCACATCAGGCTCCAGCGTTCACCCATATATGTAATTTCCAGAGCTGCATTAGAGTTGGCCATTGGAGGTAGTGTCCACACGTCTGCTACCATAGCTATCTACTTATCAAGACCCCTCGCGGGATACAAGAGAGGTATAACGATCACATTCCTATCGAATTTGCGGACATCCTCAGCGTCGCGTCTCCGTTCGCAACCCTCAAATGTATGCAAAAGGTGTCTGTAGCGCGTACGACGAAAGGGATCGATAAGTGCATTGGGTTGTCTCTGTTTCTTCCGTTCGGCGAGTGATCATGACAAACAGGCATCTCCTTGATGGCCTCGCCAAGGCTGGCTTTCAAACATATCTGGGCCCCGACGAAGCGGG
>JBBPTY010000326.1:0-20575 GCA_038094335.1 Tylopilus aff. striatulus | reverse complement strand
CGCGGTCGCGACCCATTCGCCTTGCAGTGAGAACTTGGCCGCGATCAAGGCATGTTTGTGGCGCAGTATTTGCACTTGTTTGCGGGTGGCAGTGCTCCAAATTGTGGCTGTGCACTGCTCGGATGCGATGACGATCCAGTTTGAATTTGGCGAGACATCAATGGCGTGGATGGGACCATCTGCCTTGCACTCCCATGCCTTCTTGTATGTCTTTGCATTCCACACCAGCACATTCTCCTTCCTCGTTCCCCCGGTGATCCATTTCCCATTCGCCGACGTGGCGAGACAAAGTATATCTTGCCCTTGTATCGTTGCAACCCGTTGGCCATCCCGCACTCGCCACACACCGATGGGCTGATCTAGGCCTCCACATAGAAGATGTTCCACATTCGCTGAGAATGCCACTGCTCGTATGTTTGCACCAGCATTGATCTCAATGGACGAGCTATGTTCTTGTCGAAGTATCAGTGTGCATGTCGCTACATCTTTCGAGTACCCACCAGCTATCGTGGATGTCATGCACTATGTGTTTTTAACCAGTGTAATGGCGAGAGACTAAAACGGTGGTTACCATTTTGTCTCATCAATCTTTATAGATCAGCACAGGATCCACTTCCCCATGCCCTTAGTCATGATTGTTGGGGGCCATTTTGCCAAGGCAACAACAACAACAAATTATCCCTCCATTTTCGAACTGGAAAAGCATGCATGGTGGGATGGTCTACAGCAATGGGCCTTCAGATGGCCAATTCAGAGTACACTGATGGTTGAGTCCCCCATTTATGTTGGGACCTGGCGAGACAAAGGGATTGATTCGACAGTGCTAAGAGCCTAAGACATGATGAAGAGGGGTGGATGTAAGAATTCAGATTACCTACAAAATTTAGCTTACATAATCACTGTACATCGCACCATAGTTTAACTGTAGTTCAGCATGTCAATACATGAAGTGTTTTTGTTCACAAAAGCTATCAATATCTATGCCATGACATGGCTCAAAATTGGGAAGGTAGCATAGTATTTTTCCACACATGCATTGCCTCTTCCTAAATTGTTGTGACCCCTATTTCTGTGGGAACTTTTTGCTAATGTATTTTTGCATCGGGCTTGGGTGGTTCCCGCTGATATACAGCATGAGAAAACTGACTGTACCAGGTCTACAAAAAGCGAGGCAACAAGTAAACCAAGCAGGCAAAAACAATAATAACAATGAAAACAACACATCGCCGTCCTGTATCACATCCAGTGACCAAGAGTACCCATTTCTCCCACGGTTGCTCCCAGTACAAATGCACGCTCACTGGCGTACCTACGACCAACCCAGGAACTCGAAATCGCACATGGCAATTCTTCTAACGTTCTGTCGGCCGTGCATACATGTCGCGTAGTTGTTCAATCCTTTTCGATGCGTGGTGTTCGTAGCGCCTGCCTGATGCGGACGTGGCGCAATACCCGATTTGATGCCGAGTGTCATACGCGTTTAAAGTTGCGGCGACAACGTCCCCGTGTCCGCCCCTTTATCCGTCTACCGTGACCATGTGCACGTAAGACATGTACACATTCCAGATGTGGAAGAAGGGACTGACCTGCGACTGCGTCGACCCCGAGCCAGAGGACACCTCAGTGTACATGTTCTACCCGGACTCACGTCAACACCGACGAAAACGGGCGCACACAGCGAAATATACACACCCCGTGCGTATCCTCGAACATTTTGCTCGAGTCTTGCCCCGTGATATCGCTCTCCGCGCCCGCCTCTCGGGGAGCAAAATGGACAGTCTGGGTCGTCTACATGTCATTCAGCAGGCGGCTCGACAAGGGTATCGAGAGCAAAGACGTACGCCCTTGGCGCTGGTGTCGAATCGAAGCGATGAGCGCAGTGCCCCATTACCAAGTTTACGAACCACGAGCGAATCTTCTTCGTTGACACCCTGCCCTTGCTGAGCAGCACGCGAGATTAGTCTGCGTTCGTTGGTGAGTGTCTGAACGACCACAAGGCTACTCATAACTCACTGTGCGAGCACCGTGTTAACGTATACTAGAACGATTGTTAGTTCAAGGACGTGAGAGCGCTCAAATACACGAACTTTTGCATGCAATCATCTGTAGCAGTATCCAAAATTGCCTTGACGGTGTTACCAAGAACTATAACAAAAGTGGGAAGCAATCCACCATGTGTCAAATTGGCACTCACAACAACGAAATATGGTATTTGGATGAGGCTGGCGATGAATGGCTCCGTGAGCTGCTCACATATCGACTTTGCAAGTACACGCACGCGAATGCCAGTCCCCGGTTGACAAGCACTGTAACGACCATCGCTAGAACACGCCTGGGTCTGAGACAGTCTCCATACTGTTCGACGAAAAGGAGATAAAAACTCACACCACCAGGTCCGGGAAGCGCGCACGGCGTAACGACCAACACATGGTCACGAAAACCATCACGTCCGCCAGGACGCTTGATCCCAGGCTTATAGCAAACGTGATCTAGATCGCCAAGACATCAATGAAATGACAAGCCCACCCTTGGGTCATGGGAAGACACACGAACCTCCATCTTGAGTGTACCGAATGCCGAGAGTCGTCGCTGTATAAACCTAGGCGTCGTATGCATCAATAAAACGTGAGGGCGAGGAATTCGACTTGTCACCGACAGTTGCGCCGAGGCAGCTGTATTCGTCGAATTAGGATACGCCAGAAAATCGCGGGTATCATTTAAAGACTCACTTAAACCAAAGACTAGCGATCATCCTCTCACGTCAAGCAGAGTTGGGCATGTATGAACGTGACGGCTTACCCAGCGCGATGAATGACAGGAAAGCCTTTCGCATCCGGTCAGAAGGTCGAGCGGGCACGGATGTTACAGACATACCACAATCAGCGTCAATGGCCATGATCGTCCGGTAACTAGAGTCACATCAGTTTGGCAGTTGGTCGCATGTCAACGTGGCATCGGCTTAACGTGCCTACCTTGAAAGACCCGATAGGTGAAGAAGCTAGAGTCCAAGAGGTCAGCCCGTATACAAGAGCAGAGAAGAAATTTCGTTTACTCACAGTTGTGAAATAAAGGTAAGGATGACCTAAGTGGGCAATGATAGCGTCGGGTAAATGCGCCCTGGTGTGGAAGGACGGATGTAACATACTGATAACATGTACTGTAACTGGAGGTTGGGCGGCGTGAGACCTGGGAAGGACGATGATCGAGCAGCTATCGTACTTACGCAGAACGTCCTGTGTCTATGTGAGCAACGTGGACAGGGCGTTGCAGGTCTAACACTTACGTGGGTGCGTATAGGACTTCCATATTAACGTCAAATAAAGTGATTAGGTAGTAGTATAGTCTGAAGTGCATGAGATAGAGTCAGCGTCCAGTGAGGGGCGCGTACATTTGTGAGACTGCGTAGGAAGAGTAAGCCGGATGTGGTTGAAAGGTGCGAGGAGGACATACTGAGAGCTGTTGCTGTGGTATCCAATATACTAGGGTAATTGAGCGACGCGCGGATACGTCAGAGGAGTGGCTTACCCCAGCGTCGCAACCTGAAGGACTTGATGTGAGTGAGGCAAAAACAAACAAACAAGAGGGCAACGCACGAAGTATCTTATCCGTCGGTGGTCGCGAGGATATCGTGAGTAGTAAATATATGTCTCTGAAAAAGGTGAAACCAGCTGAAAAAAAAGTGGGATGAAAAGACATACGAAAGAAGGTGAGGCCGTAGAGGATGGTCGCAGTCACGAAACCGACGAAGAGAACACTGAGGTTCTCGAATTCTCTCGGGGAGAGGAGGGATCCAGAGGTGTGCGCAGAGGACATGGTCGTTGACTGGAGAGGGTGAGTACTAGCATTAGAGAGCGGCTCAACTATTATCGAAGTTCAAACAGGGTGATAGTAGAGCCATATCAGGAAACCATCGACCCTAGAGTCTGACACTGCTCACGGACGGTCTGTCAACCCAAACCGTAACAGTGAGCAACTCATAAGGTCACATTGTCAATAGCCTCAAGTTCGACTGGAATTTTTAGCTTCGTTCTGGCTGGTGCGTTTGTGTCGGAGGTTCGTACGGCATTGCATCCCAACTTTTGAAAGCTTCCGGCACCCTAGTCGCCGCTCCACCACCGATAGATTCTGCTCGACTAGGAACAAAATATTAGGGGCATCTGGCTTCCTAAGGAGGGCCCAACTCATGGCAATCACACTGGCTCTAGTGAGTAGTTGATGATGGTGGTGCTATCATGTACAGCCTGCCTGAGGAGGGTGGTGTGAGAACTCTGGGAATGAATACTCATCTGGCTAGGATAGTTCAAGGGCTAGGGCTTGAGTTCTTTCCTGTTCTCCAGGAAGGTATAGGAAGTCATAATATAAATCATATGAGTTCAGCCATCTACTAGGCAGTATGGTTCTCAGGACACTTGGAGCCAATGTATTATTGCAGGAAGCATATTTAACAAGTGCTCCGGGGTGCGGTGCAAGGTGCCTCTCCAAAAAGAGCCTAGTGCTGCGGAGAAGCGAACTCATTTGCGTAAATGATTTCGAGTTGCCCCTGAACAAGTTTCGTAGCGACATTGGACGGGCCTGTGTCAGCATTTCGGGTTCAGGAGTATTGTTAAGGGAAACTAAGGTCAGCACAATGGGCCGGACAAAGCGTTTGGTTACCGAGTCTCATTGCGGAGACCGAACAGAAAATGTGTGTGAACAGGTGTCACCGCCTGCCACCTTGGCATCACTCTCCGGGCTTGGCGACACAAGTGGACATGAATGCCACAGCTGAGCATGGCGATATTGTACACAGTGAGATCGCGGCTACTTCAGGGGTGGGTCAGGATAAAAATTAGGCGTGTACTAGTGCCCTGGCAAGCACTTTGGGCCGACGGGTTGTTAGTGATTCAGCGGTAGACGAGACGGAGTTTCCTAATACGGGCATCGCCGTTGCTCACCGATGACCCGTCGTGGCAAAGCGCCGACTTAGTCACTCACCACACACGACGACAAGCCAGTAGGGACAAATCCCGCTGACTGTGTTTACCGATCTTCTTTTCGATCTATCCATATGGGCGGCGTCAAGGACACAAACGTGAGTCAGATGAGGTTTCCTTGGCACACTCGGCGCATTATTACTATCTTTTGTCCCTCTTCCTGTCGTCCGTCATCAGCTCATTTCCTTCCTGCCCTTTCTAGACATGTTTGACTGACGCAGCCACACACCGCAAATCTCTTAACCCTCAGGTAAGCACCTCTCCTTGTTTCATAACTATTCTCTTCTTGCTGCCGTTTACTGCTTCGCGTTCTCTCTTCATGGCTGAGCCTCCTAACACTATCCAACCCCTCCCCCGTCCCCGCCGCGCCAGCTGGCTATGGCTCGGCCATCAAAAGCTGCCAAGCAATGATCTCGCCCAAGCATCCCGAGATCCAGTGCTGCCTTCCCCAAGGGAAGATGTCAAGCAGCCCCCCGCTAATTCGCACGCGAATGCCTTCTCTGCAGAGCCCGCCCTTGCACCTTCTTCACGGTCAAGCACATCAAGGCGGCTCTCCACAGCGTCACTTTCGCATCTTCTTTCCTTCCAGTCCTCATCACGCACTTCGTTCTCTAACACTGTCCACCAGGTTGGCCAGTTATCCTCTACTTCCAATGGTAGCTCTGCACAGCCGCTCCCTGTGCCAACGCGGTCAGACACCACCGCTCGTACGACTGGTTCCTTTGGAAAAATGGCTCTAAATTCCATGATTGGCGGCCTCACCTCCCTCTCCCTCTCGCGCTCAAGTGCCAACAACGACGAGAAAGATAAGGATAAAGAATCCCGCGGACGTAGTGCGTTGAGAACCAGACCGCGCTCTTCTTCCTTTGCCTTTCCGAGCGCCACGAAGGACAAGGACAAGGACAGGGACACGGCTTCTGTCATGTCCAAGGAATCCTTACGTGCCCGCTCGCAGTCGCCGTTCATCATCCGCCGCTTTCGTTCTCGGGACCGCGAGCGCGAACGTGACCACTCACCCGCACCACTCCCCCTAGAAGAATCGGACAGCGAATCAATCATTTCTCGGCGCTCGGTGGGTATGCATCCTCGGAACGCCTTCACAGACGACGCCGATTCGGGCTCTGAGATGGCAGGAGAAGATTCAGAAGACGAGGACGATTGGAGCGATGACGATGGCATGCTCGACTTGGTCACCAACCGCAATACCGAGCAGAATGCCCAGATTGCCGTGATGGGTGGCATCGGCGAAATTGATGGTGACGGCGATGTGGATGCCGCGATGGATCCTGATCCGCTGGGCGAAGGGGTCAACGTGGTCGTGCCATCAGAGCCTTATTTCCCCTCCACCCTAAACCGTTCACACTTTGGTTCCGTCCGAGGGAGGCGTGGTGTCCCCAAGCGAAGAAAGTCCAAGAATCAAGAATTCCTTCCGCTTTCTACGTCAAGACCTTTGTTCCAACGTGACCGATGTACCATTACGGTCACACAAGGCCACCCCGAGTCCTCCGGAAGAAGGAAGAGGCTGTATGCCGTTGCGAGTGATTTGAGTGATGAAAGCAGATATGCCATCGAGTGGGGTATTGGGACGGTGCTTCGTGATGGCGACGAACTGTGCGGCCACATCTCCGATCCAACCATATTTCATTGCTAATTCGTCGAATTTGCATTTGCAGCCTCATCGTTACGGTGGTGGAGAACGAGCACAAAGGTGGGTTCTACTACATAATCCAGAAGATATATGTTGCTCAAGGTCTGATGATGGACCCCTAGTTGATCCACTCACTCCGAATCCTGCAGACCGGGCCACCAAGCTGCGCAGCCAGCAAGAGGTATGATCGCGTTCTTGGGTGTGGATCGTGTCTCACCAAAGTCACAGCGCCAAGGGCTCGCTTACATCCTCCTTCGCCAAGCAACATCCCTCCTCCAGCGGACCAGATTACATGTCTCTGTCTCATGTCAGGCTTGGCATGCCAAGAATGCGCGCCACATGCTTTTGGACATTGTCGACCACAATAACCCTACCATGCTGATCGTCGGGTCGCGCGGCCTGAGTCAACTCAAAGGGTACGTCCCATCTGTTTCGACTAATAGTGTCGATTCGTCCTCTGACGCGCGTGATCGTTCTCTAGTATCCTCCTCGGATCGACGTCGCACTACCTCATCCAGGTATTACTCCACTTTTTTTCTGTTTCGAGCGTGTATCGTTGACGCTGTTTTCATACCTTTTTTTTCGCGCCATTTATCTCACGATGATCTCCGCCTCTGATCGATCGTGGTTGACACGACCCGTCGGAACGCGCGCGCGCACACAGCGATGTTCGGTTCCGGTGATGGTCGCACGCCGTCGGCTCAAGCATCCCCCGAAACGCTCGGCGCACCTTGCCAAGCAGCGCGTACACGTGTCACTCGCCGAAGCCGCCATCGATCGTGTGGTTGCCAAGGTAGACCATGACGTCGCGGTGATGCGCAACGAGATGCAGCGCGAGGACGAACGGGAGCGACGGGGCGAGGGCAGCGCACGAGCGATTGTGGAGGATGCAGGGGAGGGCGAGGAGAGTGAGGGCGAAGGCGAGGGCGAGGGCGACAGCGGTGAAGGTGACGAAAAAGAGAAAGGCAAGGGCAAGGGCAAGGGCAAGAGGCAGGGCGAAAAGGATGGCGACGGTGCAGAGGGCGAAGGGTTCTTGTAATGGCGGGGGAACATCGGTGCTCGGGCGCGTTGACTTAAGTGACCGGTCCTTTCTTCGTATGGCTTGTACGGCGTTTTTGTTTTTGTTTTTTTTGGCGTGGGCGCCCTCGTAAAGAATCACTTGTCTGAATCGCTTGTTAGATTCTTCTGGTTTCACCCCCACTCATATTTATATCCATCCAGGAGCCTCCTGTTTGTACACTCATATTGCATTGTCCGCACCACTCTTGCTGCGAGAGCGAGATTGATTGCGTAGGTTGATTGTGCACGTTGGCAACACTTGTTCATGTTGGAGATCAGCTCGTCACTAGCATATACACTACCTATTTTTCTTAATCAATACTTGCCTTTCCGTATTTGGGCACCTGCGCTATTAGATGATACACGCGCCCTCTCTTTCCTCCTTTCCTCCTTTCCTCCAATCTCGTACCACGTCGACTGGAGATAAACTTATACCACACACTCACTACAATTCTATACTCATCATGTATTACACCTCACAGGCTCATACTACAGCTCGACGGGTCTCATGTATTATATCAGCAATGAGGGGCTGGTTGCCAAACCAGGATATAGCCATGAACAACAGGAAGATGCAGGGTCAACGAGAGCACACTGGATCGTAAAGGTAAAATCGAGGAAATTATACTACATACGACGTACGGTCGGCCATGCCCGCTCGGAAGCCCTCTCACCCCCCTCAGAGCACATCCAGTACGCGGGCGCTGGACACCAGTCTGTTCAGCACCGCCGGCGTGATCTCCTCCAACTTGACCGTGATCAGCGTCTCCGTGGCGACCCGCTTGAGCGCAGCCACCTTGCCAGGGTTCTGCGCGAGCAACAGCGCCCCAAACGGCTGCCTGAGGCGCGCCAACATGCCACACGCGCGCTTCTGCTTATCCTCCTCCGAGAGCGTCGACGGTGGCAGCAGCGAGCTCGCGTCTTTCAACGTCGCGCGCGTGGGGGTCAGCCCGCTAAAGGGGAGGGAGAAGCGCGACCCGAGGCGCGCGGTGAGCTTCCGCGTGGGGGGCTTGGGGGCGTCGACAGGCGCACCCGGACCACCGCCGGCTGTGGATGAGGACGTCGGTGTGTCGCTCAACGGCGAGGAGGGCATGTCGGTGCAGTCGAGCATCGTGTGGACGACGCTGCCGACAGGCTGTCGGTCGAGAAGAAAGTCGATCCATGGGTGGACGAGGTACAAGGGACTGAACCGAGAGAGATCCTGTTCGGTACCAATCTCGACAACCCCTAGCGCGTCCGTTTGGGCACGGAACACGCGCCCCCCGGCATTCCGAGAGAGGGATACAGCGCCGAGTTTGAAAACAAGGCACGGGAGTTTCAGTCGTTGCCCCGCAAAAAGTGGGAGAGGAAGTTCTTGGAGCTGGTCGTACAGATTCATGGCCAAGGGGACGTTGACTGAAGAGGCGCGAAGGGCATTCGTGATCTTCTCCATCTCGGTGGGTTCGATGGTAGACGGAATATGGAGAGGGAATAGCTCCTGGAACACAGTAATAGTGGTCGGAAGGCAGCTGTTGAAGCTCCCAGACTTTCCTGTCCATGCAAGAATGGCGGTGTCTCCAGAACTTGTGAGCAGCTGTGCCAATAGTCGCCCCAGGGATTGGTCTCCCTCTCCATACACGACCGGCATGGACATTGAGAATATTCCAAGTAAGGAGTACGCCGCATCCTCGACGAGGGTTGTCTTCCGTGTCGAGGCTAGACAAAGCTTCTCCCTGATGTCATCCAAGCCAGGTCGAAGTGATGTCAGTGCCCGCCCCGAGATACCAGTCGCTTCCTCCATCTCGGAGATAATCTCGGGCGACTCCTTGTGGTTGGGGATGTCGAGGTTTAGGTACAATTTCCAATCCCTAGTATAAAACCGGACGACTTTTGACGCATGGTACTCTTGAAATGTCCACGCACGGGTATTCCAGACGCTTCTTGTCAAGTCGCCACGTCGTGATAGAGAAAGGACGTCAAGGAGAAAAACGACTGTCAACGCAGAACCCTGGTACCACTTAAACATGGCGACAAGAGCTTCTTGCAGGACGACATTATCCCCTTTATTGATGCAGCATGTATCACTCCATGCCCAATGCAACCCAGCATCCAGGACGACCTTGCAGAACATCTTCAGCTTATCGTACGTGCGGCGTCCCTTGAGGTCCCGTACTGCAATGCGTACGACCTGGTCGAAGAGGGGTTCATGGTCTTCCCATTTGTGCGAAAACATCGCATAACGATAGTAGTTTTGTACATCTTGTTCGATGCGGTTATGATCGATAGAGGTCATCATGGAGGAGATTAAGTTGTAGAAAACAGGCAGGGTCTCGAATTGCGCAGCTTGTTGTGATTTATCATAGAGCCGGCCAGTGATAGTGTTGATGAGGACTCGTGGCGAATCGCGGATGGCATCCTGGACTGCCCTCTGAATAGCTGCCCTTGTGTCCGCTGGATTAACATAATTTCACTGAAGTGCTGGCAAGTATTTTCAATCGATGGACGTGATTAAACATGGATCGGCTCCTACCAGAAATTCCTTCTTCGGGTGACTGGGACATCGTCCAGAGCATTGCTTCGAAAGCATCGACTGCGCCTCGGTAGTCTCCTGCTTTGTGTAATGCGGCATGCATTCCCTCGTATCCCCACGGAGATGATGGATCAAGCTCAATTATCTGCGGTGATCGATTGACCAGAGTCAGACCCCGAGTGAAAGGGTAACTCACTTTCTTCGCGTCGTTGAGCGCATCCTCCCACGAGCCTCGGGCCAGGTAAGTCTTGCTCCGCTTGAGAAGGAAGTGCTGCGGTGAGACTGGATGGAGGGACAGAGCGTCTGTGTAGTGTGATATGGCGTCGTCATATAGTTCAGCACTTGTCGCTATATCCCCCAGATTTTCAAGCTCCTCTGAAGGACGATCACGATTATAGCCAGACAGCGCGCGAGAGACCACCCACGAAGAACCCATTCTGTCGTCTCACCAGGTGGATTTGGCCGCTGTATACATTCGAATACCATGTGGCGAAAACAATCACTTGCATCGGTTTTGCGGCCAATTGTCTCGAGATGTTCGTATATACACCGGAAGATGGAGGACTTGGGCACGATGAACTTGAAAACATGTGTCAATCCCCGAACAACCAGATAAAATCATGCTAACTTACACCAGCTGCAGATTGTAAGGCATCTGACCATGGTTCATAAGCAAGTTTCGCTTTGGCCCACTCTTTCAAGAGCCAGGTGGTGCCTGCTTTATGCATCGGTGCTGTAGTATCGCGAGTAGTGCTTGAGGCTGTGTCGCCTGGCACCTCTGCGGAGAGACATTGTTCAGTAAATCCTGCAGAGAAGAGTTCAGACACACACAACACATGTAACAGTATAGGCTCACTAGACACCCATTTCGTGCTCGATTCGTTCACAAGGGCCTCTTCCTCGATTGTATCCAGCATTTTGCGAAGTGTTTCTTTCGACTCCATCTTACGACCCGCGGCATATAGGGCTTCACAGAGATGCTGTTGGTTTTTGATGTGAATATTATGAAACGTCCATCCGGATATCTGTAAGTGATAAGGTTAAACAATTTCGACCTAATCCGTTTGAATACATACCAATGAAATCAGAATAGGCACTTGGCCTACACGGTCTGATACATGAGCATGTCCGCGCTGAAATGAGAGAATTGCACTCTCGTAGTTGTTGCGCTCCATATACATATTGCCTCTGAGAAGATGCATGTAAGCCTTTAAAGGTATCAGTTGTGACATATATTTTATCAGGTGGAAACAATCGTGCAGGTACCTGGACTATATAGCATGTAGAAGGAAATGGGACTGCAGCGATGAGGTCGTCCATCCTAGATACCGCATCATGATGGTCGCCGGCCATGAATACAATGACAGCCTAAAAGGGGGAAATGGTTGGATGGGCATTGCCAGGTGCCTGAAATACAAACTTTAATGACGAGTAAAAGGCTAATATGAGACGTATGAAAGTGTTCAAATGCGATATCGCATGTCCGATATGCGTTGGATATTTCGCCTTTGCTGATATACGCGATGCTCTTTGCAACAAAGGCAATGATGGATGGTCGAATACCAAGTGCCTGAGGTGGTGTGAGCGGCAATGGATGTAAAAGAAAATGAAGAACAACCATATTTGCATCAAAGAGAGCTGCATCTAAGTGACCCAAGCGAGCACGTACAAGAGCTCGGGCATCTAGTAGATCATGACTCGCGTGGTGGGATTCTTGTATGGCGGTTGTCAGTAACCCATCTGCATCTTCGAGCCTGCCATGCTTCCAAGCGTCAAGCGTGACATTGTCGATCCCTATGCCGGGCTCCTGTAATGTGGGGTGCAAGCGAGCTAATGGGACGGAATCCTGATTCAAAGTACACTGTGAGATACGTGATTGGTTGATGGGACATAATACTAACAGTGATGCGAGATACACTCCTGATGGTGATTTTACCATCTTTATCGCCAATCGCAAGTGATCTATCACAGGGAGAAAGTGCGATTGAATATATCTCTTCAGGGTGTTCCATGTAGCCTAGGACGGTGTTAGACAATGTGTCCCACAACGTGATGACGTGATTTGTTGAGCATGCAATGAATTTCCCATGCTTTGGCAGTATAATTCTAGAGAACTGATTGCTGTCGGTGGCAGGCCATTCTGAAACCGGCAAACCAGTAGATGCATCCAATCGTTTGACTGTACTTCCAGAGACAACCAGAACATAGTTGTTTAACCAAACGAGGCCATTGTTGTATAAAGAGGTGATGGTCACTGTAGTGTTGACGAGGAGATTGCCATCGATGCTGTTCCAGACCTGTATAGATCCATTGTAAGTGGTTGTTGCAATGCGATCACCTTCTTGCGAGTACTTTGCTCCGGTAACCCGTTCTTGGTGTTGAAGGGTGTGAACCTTGTGACCTTGCGAGACGTCCCAAATCGTGGCTGTGCAGTTGAAGGATCCCGAGACGAGCCTGTCGGAGTCTGCCGAAAAATCGACTGCATGGATGGAGTCGAGGTCGTTCCTTTGCCACCAGCACGTGTCGAACGTCTCGGCGTCCCAGACGAACACCCTACCGCATAAGTCTCCTCCCGCAACCCATCTGCCATTCTGCGACACAGCGAGACATAGCACACTCCTGGCTTCCATCGTCGCAACATGCTGGCCGCCTCGGATCTCCCAGACTCCCGCTTTGTCGTTAATGCCACCGCTCCAGACACGTTCCCCATTGCCCGAGAATGTTACCGTGCGTAACTCTTTGCTGGCGTTGATTTCGATCGGCAGCGGGCGTGCTTGTCGGGCCATCAATATCCATACCAGCAATGCCCCAAAGGCACGTACCGATCATTAACGTCGATGATCTGGACGTTGGCGAACACATGAAGCATGTGGGGGGATAATGGGGGTCACGGAAATGACTGGACGTCTCCTCGTTTAGGGTGGCATCATGTGGCGTTTGAAAGGAGCTAAATGTTTCAGGGTGAATTGCAACCCTGAAGAGGGAGGTAGACACTGCTGCATCTATGCACCACCTGTCCCAGAGACTCGATGTCTTGAGGCTGAGTAAATGTGAGTGCTCACCACCGCAGACAGAAGGCAATAATTGTTCGATTTTAAAATACATCCTGACATGACTGGTCAGTCACTACCCCATTATCACTTTGTAATACCCTCTTTTTTTGGGCTAATATCTCAGATAGTCCTGCAAAAATTCACCATTGGTGATCCATAGAACTGACTGAACTTTCAAGTTTAAAGAGGGTGATTATAGCAACTGCTGGCATTGCACTTCTCCAATAGTCACCATCTGTTTTATTGATAAGCTCCCAAACAAGCTTACACCCATTTTTGAACTGGGTCCTATAGACCTCATGGATGCCACTGCCAGGTTTTGGTGTCCCCTTCCTGACAGTTCCTTGTTCTAAGTCTGCATCTCATGTCTGCAATGTGGCCCAATGTTGCAATGTTAACACTATCCTTGTAAATTTACCAGCTAAACAAATCATTTTGACAAGAGGGAAAAAAATCCTGAAAATTTATTGAGCCAAAAGAATCCTTGCACTGGTGGCTAAGTGCCATACACTATACCTTTCAACCTGATTGTATGAGTTCAACTGCCTTCAGTTATCACAGGGCACTGATCTACTGTCCAGCAAGGCTGGCAATCCACAAAAGAACCAAAAACCTTGGCAATTCCAGTTGGTACATACCCATTTTTGATCTGTCTGTAGTATGTAGTAGGACTACAGGGTATCAGTAGAGAGTAGTCTAAGTAGAATAGTGTTACAGTTGACCTCTTTTCTCTCTCTCTTCTTCACCATTGACATCTCTCTTCACTTAAGTGGGAAGACTATTTGTTATCTTTTTATCTTGATGAAGAGTCTAGGTCATTCTATTCTTTCTTTGGTTCCTGTTGTCATGGACATCACCTCCTTTGGCCATTTCTCTCACAATGGCTGAATATCCCCTATATCCATCATTCTCTATTGTTCTTTCCCTTTCTGTTATTATTCACCATTCTATGATGTTCCTTTGTATTCTTATGCCTGCCCTTATCTTGCTGTGTTTACTATTTATGTTGTAGTCATCTGTACTTCAGTCCTTACACTTGTTCTACACAATTATATGTCTAACTTGTGTCCTTACTCTGAGGTCTCTCTCCTCAGATCTAAGTATTGCCTCAGCTCTCCATTGACATCCCAGCCCTAGCAATCACTGACCCTCTGGACATAGTGCCTCTCCATGAGTACCTCCCAGAGCATAGCCCACAGATTTCACATAGAAGTGTAACAAATAGTATGTTACACTTAACACAAAACCTGTGTGATATTGCTATGTTTACACTGGGTAGGTGATGATATAGTATTTGGTCTTAAAGTGAGGTCAGCAAAGATGATAAACTGGAGTGAGAACCTAAGTTCTACAAGCTCAAAGATTTAGATGTGGCAAGTTGTCAAATCCCACAACTTCCTCAAGCAATTGCAGATGTTGGGGGTTGAATGTTGGATCAAAAATAGATGGGGTGGAGGTATGAAGTAGGGGTATGGGGTTCATAAGGGGTTGACTGGGGGTGTCTTCTCTGGTGAAGGGGATACCTAAAGGTACAAGAATGGTGGGAGGCAAACTCCTGGTGAGGTCCTAAGATAATGGGGTGAATCCAGATATCAAGGGGCGAAGTCTGGAGTTTCCAATAGGAGTTCATAAGGGGGATCTCCTAGGAAGTCCTGGGCAAGTGATGGAGATGCCGCAGGGCTTCAAGGTGGCCTAGGAGTGGGGTTGTAACTCAGGGAAACTAAGAGTTCTCTTCTGTGGCCTCCAAGGAGTTCAGAGGACAAAGGGACAGAAGATGACCAGGGATGACAAGGGGATGTTGAGGTTGGGTCAGAGCACTGAAGGAGAGGCTAGGGGACAAGAGACCTTGGCATAGGACTTATGTGTCACACCCTTGCTCAGGTCTGGTCCTTGTTTCAAAGGTAGGAGGTGGAGACAAGTCCCCAAGGGGAAGCTTGCTGGGAGGGAGGCACAAAAGATAAGGGGGAACAGATATTGGGATGACTGTTTGAATAACTAAGCTAGGGTACATTGGGGGAGTAGAGAGACTTATATATGAAGTCCAGAGCAAAGTCTGAAAGAAGGAAAGTATGTACCACAAGGTAGGAGGAAAGAGATGAAGTCCAAAGAAGGATTTATAGGATTAAGTGAGGAATGCTATAGGCTGAGTATGCTACATGATGAATAACCCTATGAAGGACTTACAAGTGAAGGAGGAGGTCTATATGGTTCAGCAAGGGAAGTAGCTGGTAGCCAGAAGGCTTGTAAGATGAAGAAAGTCAGAGTATCTACAAGGAGGAGATTTGGAGGAGGAAATGCTGGCAAGGATGGAAACACAATCAGAGGAAGTCAGATATTGTTCTAGTGGGTAGACTGAAGTTCAAAGGACACAGGGGAATCAGGTGGGGACCCCTTAAGGAGGTACAGGAGGAGTACAGAGGTGATGGACAAAGATAGGTCCAGAGATGATGGAGGTTTGTGGGAATGCTTGGGAAAAGCACTATAGGGTTTGGAGTTATCAGAGGAATGCAGGAGGGCCCAAGAGGGACTCAAAGAGGGATAGGATTGGAGTAGGGGATGATGAAGGGGTTAGTTTGATATGAATATGACAGCTTCAGACTTTGTCTCTTTCCTTCTATCTCATGGTGTACAGCTCTGTGGCATACCGAGGCACAAGGGCAGCTGCAGTGCTCAGTCTTCAGACAAGTGTGAGAAGAAGTGGCACACCTTCTCTTCTCACACTCCTTCATTGCTCATCCAGGTGATGCCCTCAGGCCCTGGCCTTTCATCACATATCCAACCTGAACTCCCTTCTTTCACCCTCCTGTCCCCTCGTGTGACACCAATCCCCCCATCATGGTACCCCAACAACCTTCATATAACCACTGCTTCTTCCATGGCAGACCCAAACCTTGAGGTGATACCAGACTACAATGCCCCTGTCTTCTGCCCAGTCAGGGAAGCTGTCTTGGTGACTCACCATCTCACCCACAAGCAAGCAGTACACTTCCTGGCAGACATTTGGTTAGAAGACCAGGAAGCTTGCTTTGCCTGCTGGCATGCAGAGCAAGAGGCACAACTGCAGCAGGCAGCACTGCAGGAACACAATGATGGAGACCACCAAGCACAGGCTGAGGTCCCAGTGAGGCCAGAACCCCAGGGCCTCTTGCCAGACCATGCCCACCATGCAGCCCCACTTCCAGACCTGCCCCAAAATCCTGACAAGGACATTGACCATGCGATCCCAGATAGGAAGAAGACCAAGATGAATGATTTTACAGCAGGTCGTCCCCCCCCAGTGTGCTTGTAGATCGCCCCTCCCAATATGCTATGCAGAAGCTATCCATGTTCAAGTTCATTGAACTCTGGTACTTCACACCAGAGGGATGTCATGATGCAGCCAAGCATGTATGCTCTGAGGCTGATGATGCACTTGGCATCTCAAGCTCCAACAGCATCCTCACCCTATGCCCAGCAGCCTCAGTCAAAGCATCACACCTCACTCGGGCAGATCAAGACCTGGCCTTTGGTGAATTCCTACAGGCCCACATCACCTTTCTCCACTATGTGAAGCTGGCTGTCTGGCCTGAGAAGCACATCAATGTGCTGGTGGTATTTTTCTGGAACATTGAGAGTCACCCCCAGTGACACACAACCAATGGGGACTGCATCATGCTCACCTATGCAGCCCGCATACACCAGCTATGGCATGATGAACTGAAACTGAGGCCAGAGGAGGCCTTCAACATCTCCATCATGAATGAGAACTTGATGAACACCATCACATTTGAAGTCAATGACACAGCACAATGGTGCACCTCAGCCAGGTATGCATGCAACCCCTCCACACCACCACTGAACATCTCACTAGGTCTTCCCCTCCATTCCCCCCCTATGCATGCTCTCACCCCACCCCAATCCATGGACCTGCCCTGCCCCCTGCCCTGCCCTGCCCTGCCCTGCCCTATTCCCCCTCCTTCTCTACACCAGCAATGTGGGTCCAACCCCCTGCCACTGCCCTCTGTTATGATTTGTCCTCTACAACCAGTCTTTTTCCTTTTTACTTAGCTAACCCTTATCAATTATGTTAGCAATACTCTCTCTTTTAGGCTTCACCTACTCTTTACCATGCAACCGGTACCATTCTTGATCTTCTTTCCCACAATCATATCCAAGGCCTCTCACGGTAATCACCATCATGTTTCTCATCTTCTATTACATATGATGCTTCTATTCTTGATCCCTGCATCTTCTTTTGTTCTACAACATTCTAACCAATAGCGATACAACCACTTATCTTCTTATCTTCCAATCAGCGCATTCCTTCCTTACTTAGTCTTGGTCTGTGTGCATATCTTTTACATATATAAGGACCACACATGTAACCATAGTCCTCATCTTGATTCTACCTTGGCAAGCACCATAGCCAGCAATCTTATCCTCTACTTGACTATCTTCCCAAATACTGGGCTCGGGTCAACATCTATATCTTTGAGCTTGTAGAACTAAGGTTCTCGCTCCACTTTATATCATCTTTGCTGGCTCACCTTAAGACCAAGGTCTACATCATTGCCTACCCAGTGTAAACATAACACCCTCCCTAATCCACCTGAGGCTGCTCACTTGTGGTCCACCCTGCAGGTCTCTCTGTTACGATTCATCTCATATCACCTATCTTTTTCCTTTATACTTAGCTAACCCTTGTCAATTACGTTAGCAATACTCGCTCTTTAGGCTTTGCCTACTCTTTGCTGCGCAACCGGCTCTTCTATTGATCTTCTTTCTCACGATCATACCCGAGGTTTCTCATGGTAATCACCGTCATGCTTCTTATCTTCTATTACATACGATGCTTCTATCTTTGATCCCCGCATCTTCCATTCTTCTATAACATTCTAACCAATAGCGCAATACTCGCTTATCTTCTTATCTTCCTATCAGCACAGTCTTTCCTTACTTAGTCTTGGTCTGTGCGCACGATCTTTACATATATAAGGACCACGCATGTAACCGTAGTCCTCATCTTGATTCTACCTTGGCAAGCACCCTAGCCAGCAATCTTATCCTCATCTTGACTATCTTCCCTAATACTGGGCTTGGGTCAACATCTATATCTTTGAGCTTGAGAACTTAGGTCTTCGCTCCACTTTATATCTTCTTCGCTGGCTCGCCTTAAGACCAAGGTCTACGTCATCGCCTACCCGGTGTAAACGTAACACTCTCCTCTGACCAGGCTGGAATCATTCCTCAGCTCCAACAATTCCTCCCCACTGTGGTCTTGGTGCCTGAGGCAAGCAAACACACTGCATGCAGAAGCCACTCCCCAATGACGAAGCTCACAGTCCACATCACCCCCCTCCCAATTTCATTGCTCTTCACCCCTGCCACAAAGAGAGAGCACCTGCCCCATAGGCACATCCCACACCCACCCCCACAAACCCAAGTCAGCATGCCCCATCTGCCTGGGTTGTCACCCACACCCAATCCATGAGTGCAATGAACCGACCCTTTGGGATGGAACCCTCCCAGCATATGCACACTGAGCCTCAACTGGCCACATCATTGATGGCAGTGGAAAAACCCTATGCAATGACTGGCAGAGACCACTTGGTTGTTTGCACTCTCATTCATCAGTCAAGCATGAATGCTTGTGGTGTGGAAAAGCTGACCATGGAGCTCAACAGTGTCCATGTACATAGAAAAGCACAGGCCCTAACCCCTTATAAGCCAGAGGCCTGGTGATGCAGGCTAACCGCTGTAGGAGCAAGAAGCTCCCTATGGTTACAAACCCCTAGTCCCCAGCTTTTCATTCATAGGTCCCTGGTTGAGCCCAGTGATGCCCTGAGTCAAGAGTGTCATGCCCGAGTCAGTTACATCAGTCAAGTAGCACCGGCCAAGTATGGTCTGGCGGTTTCTAGTTCTCTTGCAGTAAGTTTTAGTTGCTATTCACACCAGTTCACATTAGTAGACTTGTGTGGTCAAGTATGAACTGAGTCTGAGCGCTTAGGTAGTCCAAGTTGGACCATCCAAGGCCTGGTAGCAGCGATCACATGGCTGTGCACATGGTGTCACCCGGACGGATTGGTTGGGCTTTGGGCTAAGCCACTACCCGCATTTTGTAGCCTTAGTAGTACCTTCTTACCTACACAGTTGGCCCTTGTCATTGGACCAGGTGGCGGTACCTTTTTTTTTTGTAGTTTCTCTTGTACAGTCTTGGGTGTGCCCAGACTATAAAGCCATGTACATGGCACCTAATGGACAGCTTTTTTTTCCACTAAGAAGAGACTACCAGTGAGTATCCAGGGAAGCTCAGAGTAAGTGGCCATTGTAGGTCTTTACTTATATTCTCTTTCTTTCTCTGGTGTGCACCCGGCTGGTACTTTGCCCAGTCCAGTGGCCCCTATTTCCATGCAGTTGCACTTGGAGTCACTCGGACTCATCTTTTTTTCACTTGGGTTGGCCAGCCCTCCCTTGTTAAGTCTACCTTTGCAGAACTAACTCAGCAGGAAACCTTTGGGACGATCACTCGTTCCCTTCTTCTCTTTCTCTTCTTTGCTTGCCCTACAGCTCTCCCTTGGAGTTCTGCTGCAAGATATATTTTTGTTGTCTTACACCACAGCCAACCTAACAAACAGATACCCTGATGTATATAATAGCCTATGCCATGGTTTCATCCCTGGCATCCCCATGCTCCATCAAACTTACTCTTCCCCCAATAATCCCTCAATTAAAATACATCACCCAGCCTTCAATGACATTGTACACAAAGAGTTTGCTCAAAAACACTGGCTGGGTCCCTTTCCACAGCAGGTCATTGAAGCATCACTAGGAGCTTTCCAGACTTCCCCCCTGTCCATCATCCCCAAGCTGGGTAAGTCAGGTAAATACCACCTCATCCAAAACCTCTCCTTTCCCCACTCCAATACCCCAGTACCTTCCATTAATTCCTACATTAATTCAGATGCCTTTCCATCATTCTACAGTACATTTTCCATTGTGGCCCTTTTAATGTTGTCCTTACCCCCAGGTTCTCAAGGTGCTGTCTGTGACATAGCAGAAGCATATCAAACTGCCCCCATCCACCCCTCCCAATGGCATGCTTTTGTGATATGCCTAGCAGAAGACTGCTTTGCAATAGATACTGCTTTATGCTTTGGATGCAGAGCCTCAGGAGGTCTATATGGCAGTATTGGAGGTGCAGGTGCTGACATCATGAGGCACCATGGCATTGGTCCAATTGTACGATGGGTGGATGATCATCTATTCATTTGCATCCCCTGCACAGCCCTACCTGCCTACAATGAGCACTGGGCATCCCTTGCAACCTCCATTGCAGAGCTTGGGGGCCATGCAA